>VYZW01048677.1:16273-37253 GCA_013401315.1 Balaeniceps rex | reverse complement strand
GAGTTTTCTTTTGCCCTTCTGATTCTCTCCCCCATTCCACCGGGGCAGGGGGGGAGGATGAGTGAGTGGCTGTGTGGTGCTCAGTTGCCGACTGGGGCTAAACCACGACACAGGCTATCATAGAAGACAATGAAAAAACCCTTGCTGAAGTCAAGATAAAACCACTATTCTTCATTTGTCCATACTGCCAGTCATCTCATCATAAAATGCAATCATGTTTACCAATTACGATTTGCCTATGATAGATCCATTCTAGCTGCTCCCAATCACTTTCCTGTCCTTTATGGGTCTGGACATGGCTTACAGGAGAATTTGCTCTATAATTGTTTTGAGGACTGAGGGTAGGCTGACTAGGCTGTAATTGCTTCGATCCTTCTCCTGTCCTGTAGAGGAAGCGCATGGCATTTTCCTTTTCCACCCATCAGGAACCTCCACCAATTGTCGTTACCTTTTAAAAATGATAGACAGTAGCCTCACAATGATGTTGGCCAGCTCCCTCAGCATGCTTGGATACATCCTACCCAGTCCCATGGACTTGTGTATGTCCAGCTGGCTAATTCAGAGGACTAATTCACACCTCAATACTCCAGGAATCTAGATTTGGACATATGCATCTCACCTAAACCAAAACCTAAAAAATAAACCTATAAACACTTTTAAGTACATAAATAACTTTACCCACATAAGTCACTTCATTGCTGCAGAGCAGGACAGTGCTACTGCATAAAAACATTCAAATACCCAAACTTATTGTGGAATCAGAGCTTTTTTAATTAAAGACTACCTATATAATATTTCATTAAACTTTTATAAGGCTCATACTCTGGTGCTTCATCTGGCAAACAAATCTTTTTTCACTATTACTTAGTCAAGTGCAATTCTGATAATTTCACTCTGTTTAAAAGTTTAACAGGACTCTCACATTAAAAACAAACAAATACATACACGTGTACCAATCTAGATTTTTCAAATTCTAACCTTCACTGTTTATAGTCTGAAGCTTTGAACAAATCAGACTTGCGTCTTCATATTTCGGGTCATGGATAGTGTAGTCAAAAGGCATCTTCTTAAATGTCTCCAAATCTGGCCACACATCTCCAGGCTGATGGCAATATTGATCAGATTCTTCTTTTATGTCTATGATATTATTGAAAAATAAGAATTCATGTAATTACAATTTTTAAAGTTCTTTATATTGCTATAGATGGTTTTGTTATGCCTATTATTCCTGCATCATTTTTTCTTTCATCATTCTGAGGAAGCAATATTATTAAGCATCAAGAGGTGCACCTTTGAACAAACGTACCTCATACCTCAATGCAATTCTGGCTTTTAAACCTTTGTTATCAATTTAAGACCTCTGTAATCTTACTGGAGCATTTGATGGGATGATGATGAAAACCATGTCAAGGGTCTGACCTACCCACATCCAGACATTTGAAGTCTTTCCACTGACCACCACATTTGCGAACTCAGTTGAGGAAACATATGTTATTCTCACTGAGGAAAGGAAGCCCTTTTAAAGCTTCAGAAATCGCAGTATTAAGTACAGTGCAGAGTTAAAGTCAGATGCCCCTTCTAGTGATAAGATCAGAGTAATCAAAGATAATTCACCCTCGGGTAAGAGAAAAATAGTAAATGGTATTGGTATAATGTGCAGTGAAATCATGCCTTTTTCTGAAACAGGTTAACTGACATAAAAACCCATATGTACACAAGTCCTTACAAAATACTTTTCTACCTTTGTCAAGAGGATGAAAGATCTGACAAGAGTAAAATGGACAGTAGTGAGGAGTTCAGTTTGCAGGTCAGCTGTATGCTGCTGTAGAGAGCCGTAACTCCGTATCTATGAGTATAGACTAAATAATTATTTACAATAGGTGGGACCCTGTCTTTTGGCACCCACAGTAAATATGAAACTCAGGTGGAATTAGTCAGATGATGGTGACATTATTTTCACGCCCTGACTGTGAGTTACCTCTAAAATCCTGCCTAAAATACAAAGAATTGCTTGCACAAACCTCTCTCCTAGCAGACTGGTCACCTTTTCCACGGGTTTTGCCATAAACCTTGGAGGATAGCTGTCTCTCTCAAGGGCAGCTCAGTGTGGAGGAAGACTCCTGGGTACTGCCCCCAAAAGCCCTCAGAGATGAGAGCTGAGGCACAGTCCCACAGTATGGGGGAATGACTGAACAGCTTCCAGCCAGGTCTGACCGAGGCGGCTAGCAGGCAGGTAGCACACACCTGAGACTCTCCACGGCTGACTGTGGGCATGCTTTTAGTGCAGAATTAGACATATCCCATAAAATATCACCCATATTTTTCTATGAAATCCAGCCCTTAATTACAGAAATACATCTGGAAACACAGGGGAGTATAGACTGTAAATAAAGGAAGTTTGGACTAAAATTAGCTATTAGAGAGCAGGAACTGTTTTCCTCCCTTGTGTAGTCTTAGAAAATATGACATTGCTCCTCACGGTATAAATCTGCCAAAATTTCACTGATTCTTTTTATATACTTTATCACAAAAGTTCATTCCAATTCTAAACTCAAAAACAATGGCTGGATATCATTTAATATACGTAAACGCTGTTGATTACTTCCCAAGAAAAACAGAGGTATGTGGTTTTCTTACTGAGAGGAAGACTAAACTCTAAATGATGAGTAAAATAATAAAATATTCTTAAGTATCAGTTGAATATCACACAAAAATTTTGTTAAAATATTTCAATAATGTAAATTAATTTCAAAGGTGAACAGCATAGAATATATAGACAACTACTTTTGAATTTAACATAACAATTTTCTACAGTCTCCAGAAGCAAATATTTTTATATCAAGAACTTACTAATGTTGATTTCTTCCTCATCGTAAACATCCACTTCTGTCAGTCTAATCAGCATTCGGGACAAAATACTGAGGAACTGCAGATAAGCACCTGTTTTCCCTATCTGTAAATATATAAATTAGAAAATGCAAAAGTAAGCTTTCATTTTTCAATGAAATTGAAATGCAATTTCTGTAAATTGCAGCTGCAGTGAAACCGAATATTAATATTCAGCTCTCGCATATCCCTGTATTTGTATATTCCATGGAATAAATGAAATGCTTAAATGCTCAACAGTTTTGTTCTCTCTATGCAGGAACCTAGTTTGGAAAATGCATTTTATATCACAGGTCTAATTACAGGGCAACAGATGAGAATTTTTCTCTCCTGATGTTACAGTTTCTACATAGGCAATGAACTTTTAAGAATCCATACAAGCTCATAAAATGTTCCAAAAAAACTCCTCAAACTACAAGATAACTAAAGAATTCCCTCAACCCTTTCATATCTGCATAATTTACCAGTACGCTGACTGCTGTTGAAGGACAGTGACTATCCTGAAGAACAAAGTGGCATGCATCTGTAGGAGAACTTGTGCAGGACACTCCCATTCCTGGAGGACATGGTATATGTAACAATGTGTTGTTCCACCTCTTGTGATGAAAATACATTATTTCCCTTCCACTGTTTTAAAATTACCTTTTAAAAGTCCATTTTAAAATTATCTTAAGATTATAACTTTCTCCTTTCTTTTTTACCCCACCAACACACTATATACATTTTCTCTTCATTACGCCAAATAGTATTGCTGCCCTTTTATAGTTTTTTTCAGCTGAAAGGTATGAGCCACAGCCAATGATTTACTCAACGGATTGTCCTGTGACTTCCACATAAAGTTTGCGGATGATAACATCAAGTAAATAATGCCATATCTAAGCAGACAGCTTTACAAACCATTACACTTGAACAGGAAGCAGTGCACAATGGGTTTCAATGATAAAAAAGAGACCAGAAAGCTCATGTCACTCTCACAGGAGAATGAACATGCTGTGATTTCTTGTGTGTGTATAGTTCAGCCTCAGAATGGCACTGATGTCCAGTTGACAACTTAAGACTAATGTCACACCTGTACAGGGGAGGTTACCGTGTAGATCACGGTTATGACACATTCTGCTGCAACTGTCTGTTTTCACAAAATGATATCAGATTTTGGACTAAGTCTATATTACTACTGAATTGAAAACCCAGCTTCACTGCCATTGCTGCTAGGACATGTCAGAAGCACAGGGTGTTGAATTACTAAATATAGTCTTGAATTTCCTATTTTCCATATATGTCAAGTGAAATTTTCTTTTTTTCTCAACATTTGAGATGGGAGGCTTTAAAGCTGAAGCAAGAGTAGGCAAACATTTGTTTTGGTCGAAGTTCAGTATCTGTTGTTCTTAATAAATCAGAGTGCATTTTAAAGAGTTGCTTGCCAAGGGTGGAAAAGGGCACTGTTATCCCTGTTGAGGGTCAAAAAAGCCTTTCAGGTACACATGGTAGACCATGTGTTAGCACACAACTCTCTGTTATCCAGGAGTAACTCAGGAAAAAAGTGACTTTGAATAGAGGAAATGATAGCATGGACCATAGTCAGCCCGTGGACCAGATGTTTCTAACTCCCAGTCTGGGTTTTTATGTAAGATCCATTCAGACTAATGAGAATCTTTCTATTGACCCTGGAACAAGGTTCTAAACTTGGCTGCAATGGCTATTGATCGGTGAGTTGGACAAAAACATCTTATCTTCCCACATCTGAGGCAAACCTGATGATAGTTTGTTCTAGAAGGAAATACTTTCAATGTTTTCTCTCAAGTCTGAGATTACCTCTATATGCCCTTACGAACATATTCTTTTAAAGGGCCTCTGATCATCATTTCATTAAACACAGGGTGGCCTGACAGATTAACAGTTCCCTGATATCAAACAAATGAGAGATGATTTGTCAAAAGTACACAACCTGTTCCCCTGATATCAGGTATCTATGTGAAAAACTAATTCCTAATCTGTTTGAATTACATAGAATTGTCAACAGAACAACAGGCTGAAAAACTTAGTTTTTCTTTTCGGTAACTGTTTAAAACTTATTCGATCAAAATCATGTATTTTTCTTTCCCTGGGGGACCAGTCTTCACCAATGGTTTTCAACAGTGTATCTGGGAGTGACTAGGCTATTACTACGTGGTACTTCGATGGAAGGTATCAGTTATCAATTGACTCAAGTATACACAAAGCCATAGGGTCATGAGTCAAAAATGTTGGAAACCACAGGACTGCAAGTGCTAGTCCCTAACCACTAAACTAAAACATATGTACTTATGATATTCCATGCATCATATCTTACCCAATCTCATCATCTGTCACATAAAAAGTGTCCAATACAGTACTGTGAGCTTTATGAACTGTTAGACATTAGCAACACTGTGTGTAAAATGCTGGTGGAAACTTGCAGGAATCTCTCCAGGTTTTCAGAATGCTTCTCTGCCAGGAGAGAGATCAGGCTGAGCACACAGCAACATTCATATTTGGAGTCCATTCACTTGCACATTTGCCTGCATTTGCTGTTGAAGAAATGAATTGATGACATAGAGAACACCTTTTCCAGGTCATTTTGAGAAGAAGATAGTCAAAAAGAAAATGAGAAAAGAATGACTTCTCATTTACAATCAATGTTTACTCCAGAAGGGAAGAACCTTGAACAACTGAATTTGTAGCATGCCCAGATAGGTAAATGCGCCTTTAAAATTAATTGTATTGTTTTCTATATGTACCATCTCTAGGCAAAATGGAACTGCACAGAGTGTCTTTGTTTGTTTGAAAACACTGAACAGCTGTCAATAAACAGAGCTTCCACATCCCTCCAAAAAGTCCTTGCCCCATCTGTCACCACAGCTCTTTTCGATAGTTTGGGCATCTTAGGTAGCTGAAAAGAGATCCTGCAAGCAGGATATGTACAACTTTGAAGCATAAAGCCCCATATTTGCCCATCGTCCATCTCCCACTGCAACCAAATAGAAGATCTGCAAAGAAATTTTAAACTGGATACATGATTGGACCGTAGCTTTACACAGCCCAAAGTCTTTAGAGAAGCCTAGTACAATGCCATGTCGATCCTAATTAGTGACTTCGGGCTTAAGCATGATATAATATACTAACAATGACGACAACTGGTAAGGAAGTACTCTGAGCAAGGTGTTTTTCTCCATATCCTGTGTTTGCTTTGCACATAAAAGCTGCAAACAGATTAAAAGAATGAAGGAACCTGGAACTGGGCTGCATTTTTACGATTCCTGAAACAAAATATACATCAGGGGTGCTGCAACTACGGACAGGTCTACTTCCCAGAAAGAGGTTCCTCAAATATGTGGCAGTGCCCAGTGCCTTAGCAGATAAGGCACTTGGGGGCCAATATTCCCGAATAATGGAATTATTACTCTAATTTGTTTCTACCTACCTGAATTTGGACGACAGATGTCTGATGAATCAGACTTGGCAGAAGAAAATCCCAGAAGAAGTAGAAATCTCAAATCTTGTGAAAACTTAGGATAACTAAAGAATTTGGGGCCTGCAAAGATTTAGTATTTTGGTTTCTATTTTCATCCTTAGTGCAAGGGATGATTTGGCCCATAAAAAACTAAGAATATGTTTACCCTGAAGCTCTTCATTCATGAAGAGGGTAGCTGTACCTCAACAAGAGGAAGGAACATGAATTCAAATTCTTCCTGCAGAAAATTCAAGAGGTACGAAAGTCTAGTTTTTGTGTCAAAGAAAGACATAGACTACCTAAGAGGAGTACAAAGCTCTCCAAAGATTTTGACCACTGAATCGTGCTTGCCATAGATATCAAGGATAAGCTGAAAACAAACTGTCTGTCTAAGAATCTGAGAGAGAGATGTTCCAGTCAGAGAAATTACATATGTGCCTCCATGCTTATTCATGGAAGTGACATCTGAAAGTGCTGTCACAGCAGGTCTAACAGTAATGAGTTCCCTTTTTTTAACTTGTTCCAGACACCGGACACCAGGACCACTAGAAGTACTTTATTATTCTTACATGTTACTATAAAGTATCATCTGATTTCAGTCTTCACATTCGGAGAAATATGGCAAAAGGGGAAATAATTCCATAAGGCTTTAATTTCCAGGTGAGATAGTTCTTCACATACTACACAGTGGTTTTCAAACTGTGGTCTGCGAACCAATGGTGATAGAAAATGTGCTGATGGTCCACAGAGAGCTGGTCAAGTGGTGCTGGCTCTTCTCCTTGTTTCCACTTGCTACAGTCTTCTAAACACAGCTAACAATGGATATATTAAATATTTCCCTAGTATTTTTCTTACATAAACTGAATGGTATATAAGCCATTATAATAAGGTTTTAATAGGAGTAGAGGAAAACCAAATAATACGGGCAACAGTTTTCTTCCTTAGAAAGTGTCTTAAGACATGCTTGCTTCATTCCCTGGATGTTGTGCCACAGGTCAGAGCCATGCTGACGAGCAGCTTCCACGCTTAAGGAAAATGCTAGTTCTAAGTTGTAATATCCAGTTAAAAAACAAAGGTACAAAACCTTGATTTACAGTTTGGGGAACTTTAAGATGAATGTTTCTAAGAAAAATATTTTAGTGAATTTAGGCTTCCTTATAGGCATTTTCTTGGGTGCACTAGGGACTAGATTTGTAGCCAAAGATATGATACGTGTTATTGATGGTGGTGCATATTTATTCATACTCACTAACCAATGGCTTAATTTTGATGATGTGAGCTAACTTACAGATAAATATATAGATCTATCCAGTTTTTGCTCCATTTCCTAAAGCCTCTTGTAAAAATAACGCGTGTATTGCCTTCTAATATACATAATTGTCCTTGTAAAAATGCATCAAGTCTTCTAGCAAAACATTTTGACCAGTACAGAGAGTAAAATGTCTCTGTGAGAGAAGGGTGGGTGTACTTTATTACTAATTACCCTGACAGTGAGAATTATAATTTTGGTTCAGTATTGTGCCTAGTTTTCTTCCTGTGTTGATTTCATATTTTTCATTTTAACCAACAAATTGCTTCCTGACCTGAATTTTTGTAAAGTAATTTCTGCCTGATAAAGAAACCAACTGCTTCCTAATTTTTGAAAAGATAGTACTCTGGCAGTCTTATACTTTGGCTGAGATGCTATTAACACTCAGATAGGTGCTGTCTAATACTTGTTTTTATTTCTGCCTGTATCTCTTCATGCATTAAGAGTTAATTCCATGTAAACTGTTAATATTATCAAACATACATGTGAGTAAGGCCTATTTCAGGAAGCAAAATTATTTCTTCCCAAAAAGAGAAGGGTAGTTCTAATTTCTGTATATTTNTGAGATGCTATTAACACTCAGATAGGTGCTGTCTAATACTTGTTTTTATTTCTGCCTGTATCTCTTCATGCATTAAGAGTTAATTCCATGTAAACTGTTAATATTATCAAACATACATGTGAGTAAGGCCTATTTCAGGAAGCAAAATTATTTCTTCCCAAAAAGAGAAGGGTAGTTCTAATTTCTGTATATTTTACTGTAACTATTCCCTAGAAGAAACACTGTATTGTTATACCTTAAACAAATAAACAATCAACATACTTTTACAGCTCTTTGTTTGGTTTACAGGAGTTTTTAGTACTTTGGGACGTTAAAATAGTAAAGGAAGCAAAGCTGCTGTCTTTTTCCACATACTGAAATGAATATATACCCCTAGATTTTGATACTTAGGAAGAAGACATGATATTCCTAATTTGATGCATGTGAATTTGTTCTGTGTGAAAAAAGTATATTCTTCAGACAGAACTGAGGAATATAAAATGAATAAACATGTCCTTTAGGAACTGATCCAACTGTATGACCCAATGCAAGACTAGGAAATAACCTGCATTGTGGAGGCAGCTGGAGAAGAGATGGAGTTTCAAGTAAAAGAAGTGATATTAAGGCTGAAATTCACTGCTGTACAGAGGATTAACAGGAGTCCTATTCAATATTTGAAAAAAAAAAGGTTTGATAGTGAAAGTGGTGAATACCATATCCTGGAACAGAGCCGATGAATAAATAAGCTGCCTGTTTAATTACAATTAGTTAAATGGCAAGTACCAAGTGTGTTAAGCACCAAAACGTTCTCACAAGTGTGTAGACTCTCAGAAGTCTCTGAATAACTCTTCTGAGAATAACAGATTTACATCTGTGACCCAAAACCAAATGAATACCAAAGAAATATTTACTTATTGGCTAATCTGGATATTTAGGGTGGCTTTGGGAATAGTATCTTTGTGGGGTTTGATGTGTATGCGTATAAAATTCTAACAAAAATTGTCACAGCCTGTGTTTTTCTTTGAGATGGAAATGAACATCTCTCTTCCAGAATGTATTTGGTTTTATGCTGCAGCTGAGTATGAAATTCAGTTTCTTGATCACGAAATACCTCAATGTTTGGCAAACATGGACAATTTAGATCAGAGGAATGGCTAGTGAAAAATTGCTTATCAGAGTACTTTCTGGAATCCTTTATGAATTACAGTAACATTTGCAGGAAGTCCCAGTATGAAAAGCCCATTATGCTCTTTCTATTCTACTGCACCATAAATTTGGGTGTACAATGGAATGCAATCATTTAACAAATAGCAATATGTAGTTTCCTTTTGCAATGGATGGGCATAGAAGAGTGGATCATGTGGCAAGTTACATCAGTAACTATCTTTAGATTAACTTTTTGGGTTGATGTTACAATAAATGGAAACATGTCTCTTTGTCTTGGTTTGGATTTATGCTTTTTGACTTCTGAGGTTCACAGGACATATATATGCTCTCAGTAGACATGGTGTTTCTTCCTATCTTGTTGCTTCATACTTCAGCAGAACATGAGAGGCACAATATTACCTTTAGCATGTAATATGTGCATTGAGCTAGGAGATACCTTGCTCAGAGATAAGTGCTAAACATTCTTAGAGAACTTAGAAGAGAAGGTACTTCTTAGGGCTATACCCATTTCCATATACCTTTCCAAAGTAATTTAAAAACTCTTGGGTCAGCTACTCATCTTGTAAATATGGCTCTGCTAATGTCGAATGGGCCTTCTTGCATGTGTTATTTACAACAGCTTCTATTTCTGTCTGCTGTGTGGAGGAAACAGAGAAAATAAATTACAAACTCCCAACTATCTTCAGATTGATCATAAGAAAGTGGTTTTGTGAAGATCTCTGATCTTTATTTAAAACGTAAATGCATATTCCACTTTAAAAAGCTGAAGTTATACATGAAATCTATCTCTTGAGCAAATTATCCTTTAAAATATTTTAATGGAGAGAGAGTGACAGAAAATTAACATTGCTGCGGCTTCATTGTCTTTGAACTCGGGCTAGCAGTAAAGAAAAGAAGATTATTTTATTAGAAGGGATTAGGAAATAAAATGTAAGCAACTTTCAACCAAGAAAAAGGCCTGCAAGTATGACTAATAATAACTAATCTATTTTTTCTGAGATTATGATAAAATTAAACAAAATATATCAATGATAATACCTTGTTCTTATTACACACCTGTGGTGGCCCACTCAGCAGCAGCCTCCTTGGGTGAAAGGTGTCCATTCTGCCCTCATTTCTATTGTTGTAGTCCATATGGATTGGCTTTGGAACCGTCCATTGGCGGTAGTATAGAGACTGCTCCGTGCAAGTCATCATCTTACTCATAAGAGGACGAAAAGAACTTGCCCACGTAACAGAATGATAAGGCAAGAGGGAAGATGATTTGGGAAGTCCATTGCTGTCCGTAGAAGTAATAATGTCATAAACCAGTTTGGGCAGGAAAACTATGGGAGGCTGTTTTGATGCTTTGGTCATGGAGCATTGAGAGGTCTGTAGGATGAAGGAGTTATGAGTAGGTGCAGAGGAGGAAGAAGAGGAGGAGAAAGGTGAGGAGGATGACGAGGTGATGGAAATTTGGGCACTTTTTATGTTTTGTTTTGTATCCAGCTGTTCAGTTACTGGTGGCAAGTGTTTGCTGATTGTTGTTTGTGCCCCCTTGTCTACTTTCTGCTTCTGCCTTTCAAAGTTATTTGTAGTTTCTTCAGCACTATTGCTTAGGACTTGGTGGGGGGATTTTGCTGTATCCCCTGCTGCTATTAAAGGAGGAGATGACTCACTGCAGAATGCTGTAACTAAAAGAAAATTTGTATTTCAACACATTGCAAGTGCAACTATCTCTGCTAATCAATGCCATAGTTAAACAAAACAAAACAAAACAAAATAATCATCTAGATATAGTATCCGTCAAACATTGCAATCCCACTCGTTCTTGCTTTCACGTTTCTCATACAGGAAGCCTTAATGGGACCAGTTTGGAGTATTCATCTCAATGCAGAAAGTGGCTTTTAAAGTACATAGGAAAGATGTCAGTGATTTTCCTGTCCTCTACTTCTCTCATCCATTCCTTGCTTAAGGTGTTCATCAGACAAATACAAAATTACTGAAACCATCATTTAAAAGAGTGTAAGAAAATAAGTATTCACAGGCTATTACCCCATCAGACTACAGAAATGGCTACACAGACTGACATCTAGAAACAGTCCTCAGCTCTGAGTCACATCTGATCAGACACTCATGTGTCTGCATCACTGCAGCACTTAGTCTGATCTAATAAAACCTGTCTCTCAAGTCTCTGGTGCTACGTAATGCATTAATGCATTCATACAGCTTTTGGTCAGCTCAGAGCACATACTGAACTCATGAATATTGGCCTTGAATGTGTCGTGTAGGTATACCCCACAGCTAATTGCTGATTTTCTGAAAGTGGTATATTTTTACCTTATATATTCTAACTACTAAGATTTCTTGAAAGTTTAAGGCCTCATTTTAAGTGGTTCTGAGTATCTTTAATGCTTAGTGAATTCCAAAGAGCAGATGCAAATACTTCACAGTCTTCAAAGTAGTCTGAGAACTGGTTGAGGAATCAGTCTCCACACGGTAATAGGAATGTCTGTCTGAAGCTGAACATAGATGAAAACAGCTTTCCTCTCAAGGTGAAACCAATCCTCAAAAAAAACCCCACATTTTGAACTAATAAAAGTCTGTAGTTTCTCTTGGTCTCAAGAAGTAGTAAGATATACTCTAGCTGCATATTAATCTAAAGTAGCCAGTAAAGGACATTAGCAATAAATACCAAAATACTGATGGCAGTATGAATGTTTCAAGTAAAACCAATGTGGCATCACTCAAAATGCCAGTATCCAAGAGCACAGAAAAAAGAAGAAAAGAAAAAAGATTTCTTTAACCACAGGCAGATTGAGGCCACAAAGCCACAGGCAGGCCACAGGGACACTGTGGAACTGATGAGAAGCCCAACTTTAAAGAAGAAAAAAAACATTTTGAAAATTAAATTGTTGATGAAGTTTATCCAAATGTTTTCAAGCTTTTTTTCCTTTTGTAACCACCACTGTGCCTGTAGAAAAGAAATCATGGGCCAAATATGCATGTCACCATGTTGAAAACTACAAATAGATCAAAAAGAATTTATTGTTACTGACAAAAAATAACATATTTTAAAAAGCTGCATGAAATTGCGACTCCTAGGAAGCTATGGTACAATTTATATTCCCTACTTTTATTCAACTCTCCTCTTAATATTATCTGCATAAAAAGCATGCAAAGAAATTTATCAGACAAAAGAGCTGTAGTAGTTCTCAACATTGCTTCATGCATTCTACATGAGTTTGCAGATTAAAAAGGAACCAAAGATTTAAAAAATTGTCCACCTCCAAAAGAGCTTTCAAACAGTGCAAAATTAATGAGTGAACATTCCAGAGCAAAAACAAAAAGGTAAAAATATCAATGAGACCAAGCACGCTTTTTCTCCTACAGATTTTCAAAAGATTTTTAAAGAATGTGAAGCATGTTTCTTTTTCATAAATTGTCATAGCTTCAGTGAACACTCTCAGCCATCACAGTACCAGCTGAGGATTCGTACCTCAGTGGCACATATTAAAGAAGTGCCTGGTTTAGGCACCCCACCCTATGATTATTTTTCAAGTGAGAAAAGTCTTTTCTCTAATAAGTTGAATAAAAGGTCTCTTTTATGCCCTAAATATAACTTAATAGAGATGATCTTAAGGTCTTACTGGAAGCTTTTGAAGAGAGAGATGAAGATGCAGAGTCATGGGAACGGGATCTTTCTCTTTTCATAGGACTTCTCTTTTCTGAAGTAGAACCTGTTTCATGAATAATGGTAGGGGAAAACAAAAACAAAATATAATTTAAGTAACCCTGTAAGAAGGCACAGCTACATTATCAAAGTAGGGGAAAGCACACAAGAGTTTGTGTGGGTTTTGTCCTCATTCTGACACTGTTTTCAGTGTGGAGAGTATCTGTTCCTACCATGCAACATTGGATCAGCCTATGGTCTAATCTAACTATGCTGAGCTGCAATAGCTTCACAAAATCAATGCTGCAGCCAGGAGCTGGTAATTTCTAGGCATGTCTCAACCATGTTTTATCCTTCTACCCATGTCTTACTTTCCTCACTAATCCAGTGTCAGGGAAAACAACAGGCAACAAGCCCTATTTTGTCAGTATGTTATGAAATTACCTCCTACCCCATACATTACAGCTTTATGGCCAGATTAGATCTCAGCTTTTGGTGATTAAAATCCATATTTGGATGGCCACCAAGAATATTCACTTGAGGTTCCTAGCTTAGGATTCTAAGTTAAAATGCTTGTTTCTGTACAGTTTTACCATAATAAACAGAGACATAAGCACTGCCAGCAGAAAACTTAGACTGTAAGTCTACCTCAGGTGTTCTGAATTGGACTCCGGAGGAGCATACCATACTTGATGGACTAGGAAAGCAGCCTTACAACTTAGATGCCTAACAACTCAGGTGCCCATTTGACTCAGACCACATACAATCTCGGCATACTTCAACTGAAGGGACCGAAGTACTCATCACATCTAAAGTAGGCCTCTATTGTAGACAGTCTGAGTACGACCTCAGGTATTTCATTCCTCTGTGAAAAGTATGTATTTGATTAAAGTAAATATTTTTGTTCTGCTTGTTCTGCTATCCTTATTATCAATGAGTAAGATCTTAACAGGTGAACAGTCACCAGTTTTCTGCCTCCTCATAGTATAGAAAAGGAAATGAAGGCAAGCAGTTTGAGATTTAAATAACCTACAGGGATAAAAATCCCTTGTTTTCCACAGTTGCAAGGCACAATAGACAGCAAAGAAAAATGTAAAGAACTTAATGATAACACCCGTCAACTATCACTCAAAAACCTCCACAACAGTTCCTGGGTAAATTATTTTTGTTTGTTTACACATTTATATGTTCTTAATTGCTTTCTTAAGAAATTATAAATTCACCAACTCTACATAGTCAATTTGAATTCATGGACATTTTCAAGGAGTACTCAGAAGTTACTATGTTCAGATGTATTTTCTACCCATACTACTTAACACCTTACAAACTAGAGGCTGACTACTCAGCTGTACTATATACAGTTTCCTTGGGAGGAATCTTCATCGTTCTCAGTATGTAACCATAGGTTCGGTAGCATCAGTCAGGGACAGTTTAGGTGGAGCTGCCCCTGCTGTGGGGGAGGCGATCAAGTCACTGCTTCCCAGACGGCAAAGCGGACACTTCCCTGCTGCAGGGAGGGCAACACAGTGCAGCACTCCAAACAGGGAGCATCACTGGATGCACCCACTCAAGCTCCACTTTGCGGCTGCCATAACATACAGGGCAAGGGAGGGAGGGAGGGAGGGGAGAGAAGGGAGCCAAAAACAGGAGAGAGAGAACAGATGCAGCAGCAGGACTGCAAGAGATTAAAATGCTGCAGCAGCAGCACCAGTCCTTGGGCAGGGAGGGTGAGAAAACACAAGTTCAATGAGATGAAGCAAAAACGAGGAGCAGAGCTGGCTCAGCAAGGCTAACTCCAGAAACCCTCACCGAGCAGGTGTCCATACAATCCTGCTTTTTTTAACACAACTCAATCATTTTACAACTTCTTTTATTATCACTACTAATAATACCTTCCGTCGCTATTTCTTCATCTTCATTATCAGTGCTGCTTAGTTTCTCTGGGTCACTTTCTAATACATCATTCACAACTGCTTTCTCTGTGTGAATTTCTGAGCTCACAAAGTATGCTGCCAAACCAAGTTCTTGCTCCAAGGTTGTCCTTACCAAAGAAGATGAATTTATTAAACGTAGGTCACAGTATCTCAGTGATCTGGAGAGAAACCAGAGGGGGTAGTATGAAAACTCACTGTAATCTACTGCCTTATTTCTTTTACAAACACAGCCAAAGGGGAATTTTTTCATGATCTGCTTAAACTACGGAGGAGATATAACACAGTATATCTTTTGCGCTTAATAAGTATACCACTGTGGTGCATACACTTTTCTTTTTCTTAATCCAGTTATGCAGTTTAATCTAGTGCACTGAACATTAGCGTCAGCATAAGAAAAAGAATAATCATTTGGGTTCTAAACCCGACACACAGAATAGGATTCAGCTGAACATACAAAAGCATTTAGTGCCATCTTAATGGCCCCAGGGCATTCTGTCTGGCTTCCAACTGCCACTGCAGAAGGCACTGATCTCTCCACTCATCCTGTAGCACATATGCCAGCATCATGCAGATGCCTCAGCTACCCTAAGGTATCTAATGCAGCTATACTTTTTTTTTTATGTACCCTTATTCTCTCCCCTAAACTGGGACAACTCTCATAATATTTTCTGAGCTATTTATATTTTGCTCTAAACAGGAGGTTATTATGAATTATATGGGGTTTGTATTTATGTTGTAAAAACTGCCAAAAAATGGAAAAGAAACATCTTGACACTGAAATCTGTTTTCTTCTCACTCAAGTAATTACACAGTTAATCTTTAGCCATTTGGTAAGCAATGGGTAAAAAACTGTCACTGAGAAAATACTGGATCTTCTTACCGTGGCAGAGACTCCCCTTGTGGATCCATACCACTAAATATCAATATACAAGGCAAACCTTCCAATTCCAAATAGGTCTGTGGCCTCCAATCTACATCTTCAATTTTCTGCCAGACCTGTATAAGGTAAGAAACACTGTTGGACATATCTATATGGCACTAACAAAAGTACAGAAATACATACTTTTATCATCCGTTATATGAATCCATTTGTATAGTGGATGGATGTTCCCCCAAGGGAAGCCACAGAGCAGAGCCAATTTCAACATAGCTAGATTGCACAATTCCTGGAGCATTACAGGTAACAACCTGCCTGCTGTAAGTCTGAGATTGTGACAGTATGTTCCAGTCTGAAAAGCCTCCCAGTTTCCCAGCTGCGTAGCACTGAGGCCAGGGCATATACAGGTAGAGTGGATATGGTACAATAGACAGTAAAGCTGAGTAGGAGCTTTGGGGGAGAGAAAAATACAGAGGGTTGCTTCTTGTGGCAGATAACATATGGATGTCTGAGTCCAAAGAACAAAATGAGCTAGGAATGAGGCTTTTTCACCTAGAGGAATAGGGGAAAGCTGGAAGTGTTCAACACACACATACCACTGTCCTCACTACGCTCTGAAGTCTCCTGCTCTCCCCCAAAGCTATCAGTTTTCCTGATAACTTCATGAGAAGTTTGATAACTAGATCTATTGTTTGACCATTTAGCATCAGGCTGTACTGCTTTATTCACACCAGTCAGTCCTTTTTGCTGTAAGACTGATCTACAGATAAGGAGTATACAGTAGGACCAACAGTACAACAACTCAGCCTCTGACATTCGTACATGTACTAGTATTATGCATGTCAGAGAAGATAACCAGGATGTGATTCAGAGCTAATATTGATTTTTCAGAATAAGTTATGCCTAATTTATAGCAGAATGAGGTCAGCATTAGGCCCTGGATCTCAAATGACTTCTCTAATATGTATTGAATCAGACACAGTACAGAGTGTACCATATATATATTACACCATCCTAGAAGAATGCAAATACATTTTTGCTTTGGTGGTCAGATGATGGTAATATTATGAAAAGCAAGGCAGTATCAGAGGCTTTTGTTAAACAGCTGACCCAAGACTCTGGACCTAAAGGATGTAAATTAACCCATAAACTAATACATGGTCCAGAAAGCATACAGCTTCAGCTCATAACCATAACTCTCACCAGCAAAGTCTCCCCACCTACCCATCTAATGAAACTTCCCAGTATATGTCATTCTGCAAGTTACCTTTAGTTGCTCCACAAAGTGCTTCCCTATTGTGATTCCAGAATTAGGATTTCCCAAGATTATTTCAAAGTTATCTTCAAGGGCTAGTCTTTCCCTTACATTATACAGACGTTCATATGCCACTGCAGCCAGCGGAGTACATGGAATTCTCAACACTACCATCAGGCCATGACCACTAGGACATTGCCTTGAAGAGTTTATTAGGTTTTGGGTGATTTCCAGAGTTTCGACTGAGGTGTAATTCTTCATTTGAGAAAGACCACACACTGCCATCATAGCTGCAGAGTAGTGTTGTATGAGGACAAAAGTCCTTATCACTGCACTGTGTAATCTGGGGAACCTGAAATAGATGGTGAATTAAATAGTTAAGTATTAAAGGCTAAAGCAAAAAAGCTAGTTTTTACAAAATATAGTAAACTCAGGATTTTCTCCTGTAAATAATCCTTCAAAACAACAGAACAGAATCTCACTAAATTTGCAGTTGGATAGTCTTTGCAAGGCGTCATTTCCCAATCAGAACTGATGTTATCTCTCCATTTCTTAGCAAGATTTACTAAGCAAGTAGTCCAGTAAAGTTACGTCACTTTAAGTTACCAAGACTTTACTGCTGTTACAAAATTTGTCACAGAATATTTGCTAAGGCACTCAGTAATATCATCAACCAAAATTATATTATTTTGTCAACGAGAATAGCATTCTTCATTATGTGTTATTCTTAAGGGGTGGGGGGTGATGTGGTGATTCTCGTTTTCTTACTGAAGCCCTGAACCAACTTACTCTTGTTTCAAAGAGGACTGAATACGTAGGCAGCATCCAATGAGCACTCCAAGTTCCCAAGCCCAGGTACACCCTGTCTTAATCCCCAATCTATGGAAGGGAGAGACATGGATATGCAAAAGCTTCCTGTGCTCTGGTTTTCACAGAAATTAAATCAAGGTACACAGTAAAAAGAAGAACTATGGCTTGCTCAGAGAAGTGCCTGATATGTGTGATCAGAGCTCCAAAGTACCCGGTAGCAAGCCCCAGCAGTTAAGTGTGGATGTGTTCAGTCTCACAGTTAGCAATACAAATCCACAAGATTTTACTTGTCCTGCCTCATTCTTCTTACAGATCCCAGAGAGTTCATTCACAGCTGCACGTGTGCACATAATGTATCACTACTCTTTTGCAGTGATTCTAGACTTGCTCCATAGGGACCGAGGAAAACTGATGATGTATTTTCAAGCTCTGATGATGTTCTGAAGTATTTATTGCTGATTTAAGTGTACAAACCACAGTGATATGTCTACTCCTCTTTGTGGTCCAAGTGCAGTATACACAAATTCTATACATCAAAATCAGCCAGGGTCAGCTAGTGCTAACATTGGACAAACGTAATAACACATTTGAAATTACATGATGATGCAATGTTAGATTATTATAATGTAGAAGTAGCTACTGGTCACAACAAGAACACACTCTAAATTGGGCTAAACAGTGTGCATGTTCATAGTAAGAGGCAGCCTAGACTGACTAGATTACAGGCCAAATATATACAAAAAAGATGGAAGGAGAAAATAAGAACAAGTTAAATGCCCTTGCATACACAGCTGATTTGTGGGACAGCAAGGAAAAAAAAAGAACCAGGCTTCTAGCTAGTAACACAAGTCACTAGAATGCACCTCCTAAATTTCCTGTGTTAAACAAAGGAGGGTAGCGTACCTCTTTCCCAAAGCCATGACCATTGCTTCAAAAGAGCTGTCGTACCGAAGCAGTGGAATACTATGTCCAGAGAGGGTGGACTCAATAAATTCTGACAGTCCAAAGTATTTCTTGTTTTCATGGTATAAATCTACCCCCTAAAGCAAATGAAGCAATAAAAATATAAATGTAAAGTCTATCAATTATAAATTTACAATTGATTAGCCATTGGTATCTGATATATTTGCAATCACATTCTCTAATAAGCATACATCTACTCAGACATTAAAACAAGGAGAGAAAGAAACAGAATTATTTTTTCTGAGAGAACAGAAGTTTGACCCAATTTTTCTTTGTTTCTCTCTCTCTCCCCACATATACATATACACAGACAGAACAGCTATGTATGGAATAAATATGCACACATATGAAGAAAATCCATGTATGTACATATATTTATGCAGTAATCCAGTAGAGACAGATTTTCAGATGGTTTCCATTTATGTAGCTCAAAGATTTTTAGCAGAGCTACTACAGTTTATAGAAGATATAAAAAGAATAAAGAAAAAAAAAAAAGTAAGAAATGACAGGATAAGCAAAGGGAAAAAGAACTTGCCACAGACTGAACATGAAAAAGATGCCATGCAAACTTCATTCTTGTTTACAAAAATCATGGGGCCTCCACAGTTTGCCAAGTATGTAAATGTAAAATAACTTATGAAAAGCTCACAAAAGCACCTCAAAGCATCCATCTTACATTGCTGTATGAAGAAGGCCAGTGGATCTCATTGTAAGGGCTGATATGAGTATGCTGTGTCTGCAGCGCATAGGGGAAGGAAGTCACATGGAGGGTCACAATATTTGGCGCCTCTTTCACCTCCCTGCAGTTCAACAGTCTATCAACAAGTCCTGTAGACAGTTCTGTTTGAGGATAAAGGCTATGCATAGCACTGCAAAAAAGAAACCCAAAACTCTCCAAAGTGATCAGCACAAGGGAACATTTGTGTCAGTGGAATAGCTTTAACCTGGATGTGAAATCGAAGTTAAACACGTACAAGGAACTTAGGACTCTGTTCTTTGCCCTGCTGTTGTTGCATAGAAGGGTGGGAAAAGAAATGCAAATTATTTCACTGCAGCTGAAAATTTCTGTAAGTCTGANTAGTAGCTCTATCAACAAGTCCTGTAGACAGTTCTGTTTGAGGATAAAGGCTATGCATAGCACTGCAAAAAAGAAACCCAAAACTCTCCAAAGTGATCAGCACAAGGGAACATTTGTGTCAGTGGAATAGCTTTAACCTGGATGTGAAATCGAAGTTAAACACGTACAAGGAACTTAGGACTCTGTTCTTTGCCCTGCTGTTGTTGCATAGAAGGGTGGGAAAAGAAATGCAAATTATTTCACTGCAGCTGAAAATTTCTGTAAGTCTGATAAGCTCCCTAGCTAGCAAATTACCAGTCCCTTACAGCTACCAGAACATGAGAGATAAAGGATGAAAGGAAGCTGATGTTTTGGCAGTTACCAATAGACATATAGTCCTGTAGTAACTTTGGCCAGATTGTTAGTGCTGCCCTTAAGAAAATATAACTCTTACTTACAAAAATCAAGATAGAAAATGACAGACAGCAAGTCAGTATGACAGAAAAACAGAGGGAAACTACCTGTGATAGAGCTACTACGAAAAGAAAAAATAGTTATTATTAGGGCAACTGCCAGTATCATGGAACACCTGCAGTCAGTTCCTTGCTCCGGTGTAAAACTTCAGTCCAAATTCATGCTATTTAATTTTTGGCATTTACCTGCAGTGGCTAAGTTACAAGCCTAGTCACTGCAAGCTCCTTCTGTTACCAGCAGAGAGAGATAAGTAACTCCAGAAATTGGTTGTGTCCACCCATGACCTAAGTCAGCCCTCAGAGATGCCCGTGTCTCTGTTGTGACTATGTGGGCAGTCCCAGGCAATTACACTCCTGTTTTAGGCACCTTATTTAACTGACTTCAGTTAGGTGGCATGAATCCTGCTGTGCAGAATAGTCACTTAAACATTTGTCACTTACATATCTTTATTAGATAAGAGGAAAAAAAATCAGAGTCAAGCAGAAATACAGGTACTTCCCTACCACTCAAGGAAGTTATATGAATAAATGCCTTAAAGGCTGTGACAGGTGTAACAGGTCATGTAAGTTCCTAAGATATAAAGGTG
>VYZW01048677.1:2121-16239 GCA_013401315.1 Balaeniceps rex | reverse complement strand
TGAACAGGAAATCCTCACAGGCAAAAATAATGTTTTGGTGAAAATCATCATTCTTAACCAGTGAGAAAGACAAGACCTTGTCATTTCATTCACAAGCAAGATCCCATAGTTTCTGGTTTCAGAAACACTACAGTGCTCCCTAAGTTGGATATATTGGTGTTTTCTGGAATCCAGTATGTTCTCTGAGCTCCCCAGTGCCTTAGGAGCCAGAAAGCAAAAGCAGCCCAACTTCCCAGCAGGCAGATTGTTGAGAAGCCAAGGAAACAGGGCTCTGTGAGGGAAGCAATGAGTTATGCAAGCAAGCTGATGGGGAACTTGGTAAACATCAGATAGAAACCTCCCTGCTTCCCTGAGAAGTCTACCTGATATTACTATGTGTCCACAGAAGCTTTCAATTCTTACAAATCAGTGATTCTGGATAGAAAAAACACTGTACTGGAAAATTTCCAATCAGTAAAAAAAATAAGCAGGAGTGTTGGCTCACTAGTTGTCTACTCACTGGGGAGGGTTTTTGCATTTTTTACAGCCCAGAGGACACTGACAGAGGATAATGAGCATTGTGTACTTTCACAGGAAGCTTTCCTTTGAACAAATGACAACCAGTCAAAAAAAGATAGCTGTGGCTGAAAGAAGATAAGAATGGTGAGCAAGGAAAGCTGAAATGTTCCACTGAGGCATAATATAATAAGCAGGATAAGAATAAGTCATGAAGGACCTTAAAAGAAAACACGTTTATTCAATGCATGGGAAGAGAGAGTTAGCAGAAAGATGCAAACAAAGATGAAGAAAGGGATAAATCAGAAAGCTGATCTTGAGAGCTAATGCAAACAATAATAATTTCTCTAAAAACAAGTTACAGTTTTCTTACCTCATTAGATCCCAGTGTGCGTGATCGTGGATTAAAACAAACAGAGTATGTGGATTCTGCATAGAGTTTTGTAAAAAGACTTTGAATTTAACCTGGGCTTCTGCATCTAGTTTCATAACATACTGTTCCACCCTCTGCTTTGTAAGATGTTCCTTTTCTAATCCAAGTTCTAATAAAATACCTAAAGAAATGGAACAAATATCAGTATTTCCAGATACAAATGCATTTAACAATTTCCTGTAAATCTAAAAAAAAGCTAAATAATGAGCACCTGAGTGCCAGAGATGAAACAAAGTCTGCTGATAAGTCACTTCGGAGGGTGGAACACAAATCAAGAAATCAATTTTCTCGAAGCAACCCAAATCAAGATTTTGAGTGCTGGAGTCAGCAATTGAGCAAATATGAGACAGCAATTTCTGAGCCACTGCTAGCTGGAATGGACGAATCTGATGTCGTTCAATCTCATAACCTGGAAAAAGGCAAAATTCTGTTTAGATGTATGCCCAAAGTCTAATCTAACACAAATAGAGTCTGGCAAAGAATGATTGATCTACTCTTTAAGGTACTTTGCTTATGAACAGGAGTTCCAGTTTATGGAAATCTATATGGAATATGCAAAGAAATCATTCTGCATTTGGGCATTTTGGTCATATAAGTCTCTTAAATATCTGAGAGCCGAGAATGAACTTGTGCAATAGTGTTCTGCTACCATAAAAGTAGGACTTAGAGCTTCAGAGACTACAATACCCAGTGGAATGGAGCAGAGCATCCATCAGTGTAAATCTGAATATCCCAAGACATGAGTTACTGTTTGCCTCAGGACCTTTGCCTTCAAGAGCCTAGGACTCTGCCCAGATGGATCTAACTGCACTCCCAGAGCCCTGGTCTCAAGTACCCTACTCTGTTACCTCTTTAGAAAAATCCTCCTTTACTTACTTGTACATGCAGCTGCTCCAGTTCCATTCAGTGCTGTTGCTTTATTCACTGAAGCAGAAAGTGATGAAGAGATGTGCCCTTGGTTTTCCTGATAAAATTTCTCCAGCAAAAGATCAATGTCACCCTCTATCAAATTGAAGGGATAGTGGAACAAACATCCATATTAATAAGAGCTGCATTTCATACTGATTTTGTTTTGTAGATGTTAAAGAGCTTTGCATATGCTAGCCAGTTATCCTGCACTTGGCTTTTTGGCTGTTTTATACAGGAACCCCCTCGTTATTTTCTGTTGCATCTGTTTTTACAGCATATCACTAATAAAATGCAAATCAGGCCAGGGAATGACAGATCAACTCTGCACACCACTGGCTAGGACATTTACAGAGGGTGCTAGAAAACTAGCCTCAAGGCCCTGATGCAAATCAGCAACAACAAAGACATGAAACTGGCTTAGTTTATGTTCAGACCATGGAGCTATACTGTTCATTAATAAGGATTACAAGAAGCTTCGGAAAATCTGATAAATATTTTTCAATCTTTAACATTTTTGAGAGACAGAAAGAAAAATAATTCCCTATAAAGCTGAAAGAGAAATATGAGTTTGGTAGCTACACGCAATGCTGAAGCAAGCAAGGTATGTTTTACTGAACTATGCATATCTGTAAATACATTCAAATCCTATTCTATTCAGCAGGGGCCCTTCTTACAGATGAAAGCTATGCAGAGAATACAGTATGCCTGTCCTGAGTATTTAGTATTTCCTCAGCAGTTCAGAAGATGTTTGAACATGTCTGCACTGAGCTCAAAAAGGCAGGGTCTGCCCCGTGAAGTGCAATCCAGTGGATATAGATGGCAACTATTTTTAGGATGCTCATTTACTTGTTCTGCTCAAAGAATAGCAATAGCAAAAGTGATTTTGAGAACCATACTTTGAAGATACTAAGAGCAGAAGTACTAACATAACTACATGATGGTTCAAGGAAAACGAGTTTCTCTTAAGTGACCACTCAAAATATCATGACACATCCAGAAGGGTTCTTGTGATCTAAATACAGATTTACCGACGTGATGTGAAGGGCAAAGGGAACTGTGACATCCCATTAACACTGACAAATAGGCTGAATTTGCTCTAGTTGTGTGATATGGTTTAACTTTCCATGTGGCTGGATCCATTCCCAGATAATCCTGCCTGTAGTATTCCTCAGTATACTCAGTTAAAAATGATCCAGTAACCCTGGCTCTCTGCAATTTTCCTCTTTGCCATGCATCATGATCAAGTTCACAGCATGGTAAGTTGAAAGGACAAATCTTTCCTTTGATAAAATAACTCTGTTCTATCATGGTCTAAATGAATTCTGTGCTTAGGGCAAAAGAATTTATGCATTCATATGGATATGGACTTGAATAGTATATGGTTCTAGAAACTGAGATTTTTAGGAGGAATTTCAATTCAAAAGTACTTTCACAACTTTGTCTTGCATTTTTTATATATTTTATGTATTTCTAATAATGTTTTGGTTCTGGAAAGCTAATAAGCACAGCTATTTTCTCTGACTTAATAGTTTCAGGGACTTGGAAACATGCCTCTATAACCTGTTAGGTACCTGGGCAGAGTGTGCTAAAGAAGGACCCCAGAGTTTCCACTTTCCCTGTGACCAGCTGATAGTTAACTTCTTTTTGGTAGTCTGAAGGAGTGAGCATGCTCTCAGACAGAACTCTTGCCTGATACTTTCCTAAAAGACAAAAAAAAGTAATTTTGAAAGCACTTCGAACTGAAGTAAAAATGTTCTAAGTCATAATAAAAATACTACCCAGTTAAATGAATACCACACACAAAAATGGCAGAGATGAGTCTTTTCTCTCTCCTATACATGTATGCACCAGACACCTGTAAGATAGATTCGTGTTTTATAATTCCTTGTGTTTCTTTCCCTTCTTAGGAAATATTTGTTGATGCAGTATATAAAAAGAGCATACAAAAAGTCAAAGGAATTGACAGTTATCTTACACTCATAATGAATCGTTGAATGGCTATTCAAATAATTTATTTAATTATCAGCATGGCCATCAACAGGTTGTCAAAGGGAATGACATTGAAAGACCATCTTTTAGAAGCTAAGAAAATGCTCGGTCCTCTGCTCGCAGTAATACCCCAGTCACACAGAGCAGGAGAGCTTTATGCACTGTGTGTGCTGTAACTTGCCATTATTTATTTGTAGTAGTGTTGGCTGGGATGCCTTGGTGAGAAAACGGGTGACAGGCAGAATGGGGTTTGCTGGGGAGAGACCCAACTGTGCAGCATCCACTTGGGTTCATCAAAACCCATTACTTGTTGGTCAAAGCTCTGCTTTCTGAGGCAGCTTATTGAAACTCCAACCAAACTCCTCGAGGCATTGAATTACTCTGTTTTGCCTGGAGATACACCCTCGGGATCTCACCTGTTATCACAATGCAGGAATCAATGGCTCGATTTCTACTGGCACATATGATCACCACGTAGTTTGTCTTTATTAATTTTCCTTCAATGAGCAGCTTAAACATTTCTGAAAGCCCCTCAGCCAGAGAGTAGCTGCACTCAATGATATGGACACTATCATTACAGGAGCTAGCTGCGAGGCCTGCCAGCCAGGGGAGCTGGGCTGAAGTCACTGCTGCGATCTGGCTGGGCACTTGAGGAAACGTCTGTGGGATAGCCTGTTGGTACTGACGGATTTCAGACAGGTGTGATTCCCGCCACGAACGCATGAATATTTGTTCCAAATCCTCAATCAAAGGGACCTGGTCTGAGGCTAAAAAAATTAAAAGGAAAGTATTACGAAACAATGAAACAAAGCTGTTGAGTTAAAAACAATTTTTTTTCAAAATGCATACTTTTTTAGAGATGATCATGTTTCAGATTTATTGCCTTTAGCAGATGTGAACCAAATTTTTCATTTTGAAGTGCCTTTGTGATACTCAAGTAAAGCTGCCCTATTTGGAACCTGAGTATCAGTAATTAGAACTATGTAAGAGGTTGAGTGCTGCCTGTCTCACCATAATACTACTTCTAAACCACAGACTGCAATTCACTGCAAGAGCAGTGAATTACAGCTCTTTTCCTTTTTTTATTTTTAGTTGCTGAGGTCCCAGATTATAGGAGAAGATGAAGTTTGTATGATTATATTTCAATCTGTCTGGTCTTCAAGAACTAATTATTTAGTTTTGTTTCATTACCATGAATGAAATTGTTTAATATCACATGTCCTAAGACTGATATTTAATATTGTCCTGCCCTAATATTCCCTTTCTCATTTGCCAGCATGTAACGTATTCGTTGCAGTCTGTCTGGATGTAAAATAACCTTACCTAGTTGAACAAGGTAGTAGACAGTCAGTAAGAGCTGCATTTCCTCTGAAATAGGCTGTATTGTGGAGGCACCGTATTGTTCATATGCTCTAGATAAAGACTGTGAATTTCTGTAACAGGTGTATAACAAAGGACTCACTATCACATCATTAATGTTCCCACAAAGATATGGGAAGTTTCCATGACCTACAAAATAAACAATGTTTGTACACATCACATTAATTTCATAATATCCCAGGTATGTATTAAACAGTTTTAATAGTAAACCTTTTAAAAATGACAGCTTTAGCAGCGTTTAGCAGTAGAGTAGGATGTATCTTTACATCTCTTACAAAAAAGATATAAGGGCTTGTTGAGGGGTTGGGGTTTTTACCTTTAAAAATAACAGGCTTTGCTTTACAAATTTTCAGCAAGTTGTCAGGAACTGAGACCGGTTCTCCTGAGCCCACCATCGGAGATGAGACTGGCCCCACCAAAGCAGAATGTGGTAAAGATGGTAGGCTTCCTCCATCTAAGATTTTAGACATAGTATTACTGGAGTCAGGTCTAATAATGATTTCCTCAAAGAAAAGTTATTCAACATCATCTCATATCCACATTTGGTATCAGTGTTAAATTCTTTTTATGGTTATGTCACTCATTTCATGAGCTGTTACCACAACCCATACTATTATGGTAACATTCTTGGAGGACTAATTATATTGTTGCGACCTTGAACATCACACATGCATCTAAAGATTTTGAAATGGTTATAAACAAACAGCTCCAGGTTTGAATGCAAGAATACGGAGACTGATGTAATATCAATGCACAAATAGTTACGATTTGTGTGGTCTGTATGATATATTTAGTTTCACTGATTCTAAAAAAGGTTGTCTTGCTATAGCAAAAAAGAAAAAACTAAGATTCAATGTTTGCTCAATTGTAACTTTTTTATGGTAATTTTAATTTAAACAGTAGCACATTAAAAGAAAACATTTTGTGGAGAGCGGGTTTATTTCACTGCATGTCACTCTAGTCTGTATCTAGACTATAAAATCCAAATGCCAAGAACACTGTGACAAATAATTGAAACAATGGATGATACCCTGACCTGAGTTATGACACTAATTCTACTATCCCAAAGGTGTTTCAGTGTCTAAAGATGGACACAGGCACCTGTTGGGATTTATTAATAATGATTCGATGACTGGATCCTAATGAGAGTTGAGCTCAGAGCCCCAAAATTAAATCAATGGAAATGAAGCACCTAAATGTAGGTGAGTATGTAGGTATCAAACACCTTTCAAAACCCTAATGCGAATCTGCATGCATCTTTAAAATATTGCCTCTTTTCCCCCTTATTTTCTGAATAATGAAACAAACATTATCATTACCTTGGACGTAGCTTACCATTTTTAATTCTGTTTGGAACCTGTGGGTTGAGCTGCAAGTTCCAAGTTTCAGTGGACGATGGAGATTCTGGTGACCAACCTTTATGGCGCTTTTTTGGAGGCCCTGAATTTGTTAAAGTGCCTGAATAACAGTAATATTTCAGAAAAGTATTAGAATAAAATGTATTCAGTTTTGTGCATGGCAATTCAATATGTTTTGATAGACTGAATGTGTGCATTAAGCACTGTGGTAGACAGGGTCAACTCCATGAATATAATAATTTTTCATGGTTTTTGTTTTACTTTGGTATGTCCTGCTTAAATTTCTGGAAACTTTCTGGTGCAGAGAACTCTTAATTATCTAGGCAGACTTCACTTATTTTATACCAATGTTTACTCTGTACTAAGAATGTGTATTGAGAATGAGACTTGCACTAAGAATGCTTATAAGTGTTAATATTTTGAAGTCAACACTGTGGGCATTTTGCTCCTTTTATTTCTGAACACATGACACTGTGTTTCATGTAACTTATTGTAAAATAAAATTGTCAAGGGTTTCAGGGTAATATTAATAAAGATCTGAGTTCTTTTCAACAATTTTCCCATTTACAGGATTTTTGCCATTCTTGCTGGTTACCATCTTTGGTTTTATGATATTCCATATTAACTCCTAGCAAATTACTTCTGCACTTTCCTCCTGTCCACATACAGTTCCAACACCTTTGTCTGTAAAAACATAATTTTCTTATAGTTTTTCTAGGAGCTCCTGATGATTAATTTCTTGAATTTTCTTTCATTAATTTCTTGAATCTTCTTGTGCACTTCTGCAAATTCCTAGAATGATGAGCTTCCACTAACGTCAAGTATTTCTAATTATTGAGAGCCAACGGTCCTCCAGGAATTGCTCAGCATCTTGCAGAATTGAGTTATTTCTTTTCCTGGACATGACTATGCAGCGGTCATAACACTACTTCACACTGGCAGGGCTGTATCTCCTGGCAGAAGGGTTAGTCCCTCATAAAATTCAAGAAGGAGTAAGAATCTTATATAAAAAGGGGATTTTAATTTTGCAAAAGATAGTAGAATTAAAAATAAACCTGAAGTATTCAGATCTAGAAAAAGATTGTTCACTTGCAGAAGAACCTTATGTACAGGTTTTCAAAGATGACTTTGTCCTTTAAACTTTTACCACGTGAGGGCAGCATTTAGCCATTTGTTCTACTCATTCTTTCACGTAGTTTCCTGGCATAGTGTTGTGACTAGTCACAAGGTAGTGCAATACAAAGAATTTTTTTTTGAAAATGCCGTACTCTTTCCCGCAGATATGTTGATATGTGAAAGTAATCCCTCTGAAATGAATTGGCAAGAATATGTTGCTGCATGGAGGAAAGAGATCAAGAACCTGAATGGGCAGAGAAAAAGAATTTGGCTGTGACGCCAGCAGGGAAACGTGGCAAGACATTCTAAAATGTGTCTAGCCACAGCGAAGACTAACTTTCTTGCTTAAACAAGCCAGTGACACAGAATACAGTTTGTGACAGAAAACAATTAGCACAGATCACGATAATAATGGTGTAGCGAGGACAGTTTCTTTATTTTGGAGCCAGTTGTCTGAAGCTAGTGCTTCATCCCAAGGTGAACTGCAACACAGGAATTATCCTATGAGTGATTACTTTTAAACCTTTCTTAATTCCCTTCACAAAACCTGTTGGTGAGATTGTTGCAAACTGACATATTCTTTAAGTAACTGGATTCAGAATCTAGTCTGTACTTCTATTAAAGGAATGAACTGTAAATATAAGGAAAAACCTCCAATTAATAATCGGAACTGTAACAAAGCTATGGCTGAAAAAATATAAACAATTTTTTCCTCAAAATTAACACAGAAAAAAGTGTTATGGTCAGAAAGGACTTGGAAGGGAATAGTAATTTCTATTCATACAGGAAATTACAATCATGGTATAATTTGATCAATGCTTCTATTATACCCATGGAATATAGAGTTTAGGGTTATTAAACAACAAATCTATACAAATACCTAATACCGAAGGTCTTGTCAGAGCAGACAGGTTATTTTTCACCAACTGTTGTTTAGGCGATTCCTTGCCGTTATAAACTGCTGAGCTGAATGCTGCTGTTCGAGGGATGTGATCTATGGCTGCAGCTGGAAAGAAGAAAACAAAGTATTTACATTAAACATTTCTAGGTCAAGATCCCCAGCTGATAAAATAAACTGATCACTTGATCATTTACTTTAATAGAGCCATGGGGATCTGCTCAGAGTGAATGCAGTGCTGAATAAAACAAACGCACTTCTGATCTCATAACAGATTATTGCTGTCTGAGTCCCAATTCAGTACCAGGGTAAAATCCGATTCTGCAATTAAATACGTATTTCAGACCCTTTAGTTTCTTTGGAGGTGGACCCTAGCTCTTACATGAAGTTTACTCAAGAACCAGCTAAAAGAGTGAGCGAGGTTGTTCAAAATTTACCAAATAATCTCCTAAACCTCCATTACCAATTTGACATCCTCTTTCCAAGCCTCTTTTTAACTGTGCTGCCTTAAAAAGAGAGGTTTTCTCAAGCCTAATATGCTTGTAATTAACGTAGCTTTTTTATATATGTAACCTCTGACAAAAAGAATGCTAATCTGCTATTATAAAGAGATTAATGATTTGTTCTGGAGGGGTACCAGTATTCCAGATCACAACTATTTAACCGGCTTCTCTCTCACAGAGAATACAACCACCAACAGATGTGCCTCAGTTCTCCTGTGTGAATCTCTGTAACAGCCACAAGACACTAAAGAGCTGTTTTCATTATGAAGAAGCTCAGAGAGATCACTCTGGCCTCTATCATTCATCGCCTTTCATTTATGTCAAGCTAATGGAAAAGTAAATGCTTCAGAAAGAATTTTTAATACAAAACCAGTTACAGATATTGATCATTAGTTTGTTTCTTAATATTAAAGCCACTTTTCTCAGCAGAAGAAAAAACTCAGAAGCTTTTAATCTGATGCCCATATAATGCCTGCAGTAAAGAGGATTCTGGTCATAACATAAAATAGACTGTATCAGAAGAAAAAGCTAAAATGACAGTGATTCCTGTAACATTTGTCATCTGTGACCAGACAAGCAACAGCTGGAGAAATGTAGTAGCTATTCTCAGCAACTTTAAAAATAATGGCTATTAAAAAATTTTGGTTTGCCTTAGCTAATAGGTGCAGAACACCTATTGCCTTAGCTAATAGGTGCAGAACACCTATTTTATTATTTTCTAACCTTTTATACACAAAACTGAGGTGAAAAAATGGACCGTGAGAAGCCTTCAAAGTATGATTGCTTTCTTTATTTGTAATATATCTCTAAATTTATTCAACTTGCTTTATTTTATGTGATAGTGTGCGTATTCATCTTTCCATTCACACAAGCACACACAAATATGCATGCACAGAAGAGTTAGAGGTAATCCCATGTGTTTTCCTTCTAAGCAGTACCTGTTTGCTGAGTCCCCGCTGGAGCATTTGGGTTTGCTGCTGGCAGTGGCTCGCTTGCGGTGCTTCCCGAGAGGCCCGAACCTTCTGGCAGTTGGAACAATGTGCTTGAGCAGGTGCTGGATGAAGTCTGCCGGCCTCTGAACTCTTAACAAGAAAGAAACTTCTTATCCCCTGACAACAGCAGCGTTTGCTTTTTCTCTGCATATTTGATTTGATAATTTCACACATGAATTACTTAGAGGCTACGGCACTTGGAAGGGAGGAACCGATGTCTTCAGACATGCCATCCTCACGTTAGGTCAGTCAATTGCTTTTTACAGCTGCTCTAGTAATCACCCAGCTCTAAAGAGTCTTTCTGTCAACTGATCTGTCTTGGGTTTTACACAGACGCCAGTCCCTGTGATAGCTAAGCTTGGATGATGAAAACCAGAGCTCAAGGAAGACAGCTTCGTTATCTTACCTGCCCCTTTCCAGCAGATTACAGATCCTTTGGTCAGAGCTCCCTGTGCATTCCTGACCAGATAATACTTTAAGTGTTTCTGTTTCTTGGGCTGAGTGGTCAGTTTAAGATTAATGTGATTTGAGAATTCTGTAAAGTAGCAGAAACCCTTCTTGCCACAGCCAACACAATTGCCAGAGAAGCCTGATAAAATAAACAATACATATAATCCAATGAGATAGGCGGGTCACTATTAATAACATCCCAACACGACTCTTTCCTGGAGAAAAGCTGTATTTATATTGTTTTTTCACAGAGTGAATTTTTTATCAACATTTTCCTCCAAAAAATATTACATCAAGTCCGTTGTATTTCACTTTGGCTACCAGATTGCAAAAACAGAGTCCCATGTTTACAGAACAATTAAAATAGGCCATATTTTTCATTTTCTCACACCAGAAAAAGATCACAATTCCTATTTATTACCTACCTGTGAAACATTAAACCAAGAAGTTTCTGATTGAAGAGTACTGAATCACATGCTTAACCCCAGCCCTATTCAACACCACAGAAAGTACATCCTTCACTTGTTTCAGCTTTCATTGAAAGTAAACATGCAATTAAGTCGCAAGAAATTAAGTATATCTAATCTGTTACATTTAATCAGATCTAAGTATATTTAAGTACCGAGTTCCTAGTACAGATGCTTTTTTAGAGAGGAAAAGACTTCCTGGGCTATTAATTTAAAGTAGCTTTCTCAAATTATGGCTGGACTGTGTTAGCACCTCACAGCAGTTTAAACTGCTTATGATTACGGAAACAAAGTGTCTGCAACTTTATGGACACGACAGAGACATAGTCCTTGCACGTAAAGAAGCTTGTTGTACTAAGGCTTGATGGGGCATTTCCAGGGATACTGCCATTTCCTCTTCTTCTGAGATCCACAGTTTGAGCCTCAAAGAGGGGCTCATGATGGTGATGTCATTATCACTGTAAATAAAGGACATTCCTTGCACAGCTGACTATCTGCCTTTCATTCTTAAACAACTTTTTTTGTCCATTTTCCAAAGTATTTCCTAGGAAATTTTCATCTTGCATCAGACCAGTGCAACTGTCTGAAAATACTACAAAGAAATCCTACAGTGTGCAATTAAAAGATGATCTTCCCCATGGAAATTTTCTCTCTGTTCCCTACACATGACCTGAAGCATAAAGTTTTCTTTTATTTTAATCATATCTAATGTACATTTTTATGTGTTATCACAGGAATTGAAATGGAAAGTGTGTGTTCGGTGAATTGAAAGATGGCAAAAATAAAATAAAGGAAATGCATTTCACATAACAGATGGAGAATAACATTGGAAATAAATAGTATAACTGGAGTAGAAGGTCAATAATATGGTAGATAAAGTGAAGAGCCATTAATGAGAATGATTATTTCAATCACATATTTCAGGCACATTAAGTTTTCAAATTAATGGTCAATACTTTTTTTCCTTCTGTAAAATACAAGTGCTGAAATATAATGCTTTGTAAACACCTGTTGCTTGGTTTACAACCTGAGCACTTTCATTAGTTTTCAAATGGCTCAGAAGAATTTATTAAAAACCTAAGTTCATGTGGAAATTGGTCTGGTATCCATGGGAACAAGTGGCTAACAACTATTGAAAGCTGCCTATTATCTCTCTGATCCTGGTCGGTAGGATGATAAAGGTCATTATGACTCATAAAATCAGGACAAGTCATGACTCTGCAGAATCCTCTGTGTTATATCAGTCAGCACAAAAGCATCTGTCTAACATCACAGAGCCTTCAGTAGCTGCAATAAAAGCAACAACAAAAGGAAACAAAATTAGAACGGATGTGGCAAAAGCTATGGAGTTTGCACGCATTTTATGCAGATTAAGAAATCATGAAAAATGCTTCTGCTAATAAATAAAACTTCCCATACATTTGGCAGCACATTGAGCAGGACCAGCAGCACTGCAATTTTTTCCTGGTTGCCGCTTACAAGTCCTTACATGTTTTCAAATACAAGCATGAGGGGACCATTTCCAAAAGTAAAATAGAAGTATCTGTACACTTCTTAGGTTTTATCATTTTTCTGAGAGTGACCAGCAACTTGCCAAAGCCACAGGTAGGAATATTTGTTCAACAGAAGTTGGACAGTGGACATAAAATCTTTTCATGTGGACTTTAGAGCAGTCATTATTGGTAACTTTTGTAAATCATCCTCTGCCTAAAACAGATTTAGCAATAACTTCTACCTGAAACAACCTTTTGCCCTAATCACCTATTTTTAACTCTGTGAGGTCTACTGGAAAATTAGTTTAAACCACGTATAGCATACAGGTGAGGCCCAGTAAGAATGAAACAGATCTAAATTGTCCACTTGTTTTGAAAAGTCCTTGGAGAACCTTTTAGAAGTTTATTTTTTAATTTTCCTTTTAAGTCAAACTATCATCTTTCACCTCAAGCTTCCCCAGCTCCTCTGAGTCAGACTAAGAGTCCTTTCTTGCAAGCTCCTGCCAACACCATTTTTCATCCCATTCATTCTGACAAATGCTCTCGTTGATGACAGCCATTGCTTCGTCAATGCAGCTCAGCCCTGACATCACAGATAGAGCATAGCATGATCTTATAATTCCAATGCAATAAAATACTGTTCAATCATTACTCCCTGCAGGGCTCTGCCAGCCTTGCTCATAGCATTTTATGTAGCAGACTGAGGAACACGGAGAACCCGAACATTTCATCATCCTCCTTTCTCTGCATGCCCTTGTTCACGTGCCATGGCCCAAGGCAGCAGCTGATAGAGGGGACAGCTTGTTTCATAAACAAGCTGCATTAAATATTCTTCCATACATTAATGGAGAGGACAAAGGTCAGGGGAGTCAGAGCAGCCATAAGGTGACTCAATATATCTATGTCATGGGAGTGATTTCACAAGAGAATTAGAAATCAATGCCTGGAGTTTAGGGGCTAAAAGCCTTTCACCTTTAGGTCACCAGTTCATATCCAACTCAGTTCAGTAGTGGCTTAAGGCTGTTACCCTCTGAAGATTGTTTAATCAGAAGGTGTTTGATTGTATCTGGAATTTTATCATATGCATTTGCTTGAATTTGCTCACATCACAATGATCAATTGCCCATAATTTAAAAAGCTCTTCCACAGTAGGGACCTTGTGATCAGAAGAAGGACCTTGGACTAAAAGGGTATGAAACCTGACCTACCTTCTCACTGGGGAAATGGCTCCTTTCGATCAAAGGTGAGCTTGTGCTAGAGATAAAGAGAGCACTTCCGGATGGAAGGGCATACATATAATATTTCATAATCTAATCTTTCATAATCTAATCTCACATAAATTGGCAGAAAATTTTCTTCCTGTTTCTCTCTTAAATAGTAACAGGCTTTTAATTAATGTTAATATCTTTGTGGAAAGTTGGCAGCTGGCTTAAGACAAAGAATGATTGTATTTTCAACTTTCCAGCAAAAGTATTTCTTCTTTTCAGTCCTACTCACAAGACAAAGCACACAGACACTGACAATGCTCCACATTTTTCCCTCCTACTTAGTATCACTCCATTTGAAGATTGAAATCCTAAATCAAAAAAAAAAAAACAAAAAAATAAATATGGACAAGCGAGAGGGCCCCATTGT
>VYZW01048675.1:45895-63138 GCA_013401315.1 Balaeniceps rex | reverse complement strand
ATCAGATAGATTTCTCATCTACATTGCTAATTGTGTTTATTATTGGAAATGCTTCTCATGTTGCTCAGTATTCACTAACTGGTTGATTTCCCACTATTGAAATCCCACACCCATTTAGGAATTGAAGTCTTTACTGTTGCAAATATTTTAGGAACTATTAAATATTCTCCCAGTTCTAATTATCTGATAGCTAGGTCCATGAATATAAAGGTAGCTTGAGTATTAATTTTGATTTTATTTTATAGAATCTGCAATTATGAAATAAATTTTATTGTCTAGATAATATTTGGGTTGTGAGATGTTAACAGCTGGTTTTATATCCCTTTCTGCCCTGCTACAGCTTTACCCTTTACACCTCTACACTGCTACTTTGCATTCTGAAGCTGAATTCCTTCCCCATATCTTCCTCTAAGGATTTATTTAGTGGATCACTGTAGAGATATCTACCTTCTTGGCAGGATCCTAGTACTTCCAAATCTTAATTTCTAAGTTATTCTCATACATGTAGTTTACTGTAACTAGAACAACTACTGGGGTACAAAATGTTGAAGTTGCTGAAATGAAGATCGTAGTCTGCAGCAAAAAAGATCTTCCAGAATCAGGGATGTTTGCTGTAACTGAATCTGTGTCCCACAAAATTACCCGTAAGAGGGGAATTTTGAAAATATTGCCTGAACCTGGTTAGACTCAGAGGTTTCAAGACATAACTCTCTGATATGAATTACATGCTATTTTAGGCATGTAGTAATTCATGTGTATTTTTCAAATCCAAACAATGGTAAATTGGTGGTTCCTTCTCTGATGTATGTCAGTAGCCTGGGGGAACTGGATAGCTTGTACAGAGTAAATGCTTAGAGTCATGATAACATATCGTGGTATTTGAATTACATCACAGCCCTCGCACTCTAGTGTAGGCTACTTCATATTAGGGTATAAAGGAAAGAAGGAAAGAAGGAACTTTCCCTTCTTGAGTTGTGTAGGCAGTGGTTCTTCTCCCACTGTTTTCTCCTCTGTACGGGCACTGGGAAGGCTTTACCTCATATTTCTGCCTGCACCACAAACAGCATCAAAACACAGTCCAACAACAATAATTAATTTAATCTTGGCCTCTGAACAGACACCAGCAGATGTCTGAAGATTTTGATTTTCAGTTCTAAGTTAAAACTCTTTGAAGTCAATAGAAAGACTGCTGTANCCTCCACATTTGTATTATTCTGACTTTAAAGGATAGGTTATTGATAGAAATTAGGAGCTGATGGCTTTTGTTGTGAGCATTTCCAAGCATAAAGACTGTACTTAGATGGTTTTGAAACATTCTGAATTGAGTCATCAATCTTTTGAGTGAATCTTGAAGTAAAGTTTGCCCTGGATTCTAATAGCCTAAGACTTTTAAAATTTATGTTGCAGCTGTAGCAATCATCATTAAACTCATCTGTAAGTTTTCTAGACTACAGTATTTTTTTGTAGAGTAGACAAAACATCAGCATGAATTCTGAAATTAAATCAGCCCCTTATGCAATGTTCTGTAGTCTTGTATTTCAACTGATGGAGAGCTTCTACAGGGTTTGTGGAAACAGGTCATGTCGCTACATAATTCTAATAACACGAAATCAGGGAATCAAAATTCTAATTAACAAAAAACAGAGAAGAAAAAATGGTACTACAGCTAGTAAATTGCCGTAGCAGCAAAAATATCACCAGATTTGTAGAATTATTCTTCAGCAAAGAAGCTGAAATTCCTCAATAGAAATTCTGGTTCCATTATTTTCATAACAAAACTACTCCCGTCTTTTATTTTTGACTGCTCTTTATGCTGCTATTTCTTGTTAAAATTTATTGTATAAAAATGAAAGTGTTTTTCTTTCCCCAAATTGACTGAATATTCCTGTTAAAAGAGCTGCACACATAAATTTAAGAATGAGCAAATAAACAAAATCCCTTCATTTTTCATGGTTGTATCAGACTTCATTTTTTAAATTGACTATCTCTGAGCACTTCTGCCAATAAAACTCAATAACAAAAATGTCTGCAGACAGTAAGCATGAAAAGGGCTGTGAATATGGCCAAAATGAATTTGTTCTAGTATTAGAATGAACACTGCTAGGACAGAAATAGTAGCTGTATCAAGCTTCACAAAATGAAGCACCTGGAACTGCTAATTTAGAGGATAGCTATTCAAATTGCCATTATGAAGCTGGTGTGTAGATTTGAAGGCAACTAACTACTCTGCAGTAGTTGTCCATGTGCAAGACTTTAACTTGTAGTAAATTTGGTGGGTTACTTGGCAAATTCTCTCTTGCAAAAGTTCAGATTTACTCTGAACACTTTACTATGGAAAATGTAGCATCTTGTAAATCCAAAGCATCACTTGCTCATGGCAATTTGTTTCTAAGTCCATATTATCATAATCATTATACATTTGCAAAAAGACACTGGAATTTATAATTTTTCATGTGTGATCATGATAATTGAATCATCAGTAAATATCCAGAATATTACATTAATTATTTCACTATTTCAACCTCCAGCTAACTGTACGTCCCTCTGTCTTTTCCTTATTAATATCTGTTGCTTACTGTAGCTAATTTATTTAGAAGCAAGATCCTTAGGGTAAGAACCTGTCTTTTTTTTGTTTGTCTGTAAAGTGCTATGAAGCCATGGGAATAATGTCTTTCAAAGTAACTGACCTATGATATGTCAGATGAAGGTTAAAATCCTCCATAATATGCCAATGTCTGGGCTCCTAGACTTGACAATTAATATTTTAGAGGTTATTCATCTCCAGCAGCACACTGAATTAGCACACAAACAAGCAGAAAAGTTGGACAAACTTCAACTTCCTCATCTCTGCCCATATACAAACTATGATGGCATCTCTGCAGACTAATGTCATTTTTCACTATGCAGAAAAATACAAGGCCTTCCACAAAATATATCTCAGTAATCCCACAGTTTTGATTATGTTAATTTATATGATATAATCTGAATATTCTGGACCCAGAGAGAGCTGGCCTACATCAGTAAAACAGACATTAGCTTTCTTTTCTCCTGCCAGAGCCATATGATGCAAATACCGCAGAAGCAGCCAGCATGACTTCCAGATACCAGAGGGAAGGATCAGTGGGACTGAGAAAAGAATGCTTTAGAGTATTAATTAAAGGATGGAGATAGTCATGCTGCTTTGCCTCCTGGCTCTTTGGTGCATGTTTTCCAGTTTTAGAAATCTAAAAAGTGCTGAGCTCCAGCTAGTCTGACATATTTGCCTGGGTGTAGACACTGGATTCAAATGCAGACTAACCTACCAAGACCACAGTTCACCTCATAGAACACCCTCAGACGCTGGCTTCACCTGAGCTCTGGAGCACAACAGTGCTTTAACATTAGCCCTGGTGGTCCTTCCAGAGTTTAGAAAAATCAAAACCATAATCTATTTCACCAAGTTTCCAAGCTAATTGTAACATTTGCACAACATGGTTCCTTTAAGTAAAAAATGAAGTCAGACTGAAGGACAGTAGTGTGGCTATCCATGGCAAGGAGATACAGGGATAGTGGTGCTCAGCACTGTTCCTGGAGCACAACTATTTCATCTAGCAGCACATCAGACATGGTTATTGTCTACCATGAGAGGGTGACACCTGTGGAAACTGCAAAAAAGGGATTTTAATTCTGAAATATTGAAGATAAGGTGAGGCATGAGGAATACTCCCATCTGCCTTTTCCAAATACATACGTTCAAGGAGATCTAGGATTTCTCTCCTCTGGAAATTTCTGGGTTATAAAGAAAGTAACAACACTCAAAGCATCAGAGTACGTATTTCTCCCTGCAGATAGAGTGAAAACAGACATAGTATCTACAATGTAAGCATCACAGGCAAGACCCTTGGTAAGGTTAAATGGGCATTATGCCAATGAGTTGAGCAGAGTTTTTCAGTTTACAACAGTATGGCTTAGAATCAACAAGTTACTGTAAATACTTTTTATTTCAGCTATTACAGGAATAAACAGTCACATAATGCTTCCTATTTGTTCTGATTTTCCTTTCTAAACCTGCACTATGCATGTGTACAGTAACAGAAGTATATAAGGTAATATGGTTTATTCTAGAGAATTGATTTTCCCATTTCCTTCAAGCTTGGGCTCATTATCTCACAGAGACTAGATTCTTCCTAGCATTTACTTGAACCAAGAAGAATCTATCTGCAGTGTTTTTGCCACCAGAATCCTCTTAGCAACCATTTTACAGTTTTATGTAAAACCCACACTCTCCTTCTCTATGGTCCATTGTGTAAACAGTTTCTTCTGTGGCAAGATCAGTCCTTGCACATAGGAAAACTGAGGCATAAGCCAGCAGCAGCAGAGTCTAGAAGAGGAGTTAGTACTTCATGAATCATGAAAATATGGAATACAGTAACATTATCCTATGCATTTAACTAGCATGTATGTTTTATGTCAGGTACCAATAACATACTAAATTTGCTTTTATCATCAATATAGACAAGTAGGTGCCTGGGAAAGTGAGAGTTCCTGTTTGTCTAAGTTTAGGTTCCTAAAAATAGGTTGATTGGATTCTAAGTAGCCTTCACTAAGCTTTGTCTTTCTTGTACTTTTTTTTTTTCCATCCAAGAAGTCTGCATCCAATGTCATGGCTATTTCAATGCATTAAAAGAGTATGTATTGGAAATTACATTTATTGCCAGTACTTTGTGTTTTCATTGTTTGCTTTGCTGCTTGCTTGCACGTATGTGTTTTGTTTTATAACCCTTAAGGAAAAAATTGCTTGTGGATTATAAAGCTCTGATCTTGTATTACACTATTATTACTGGAACATATTGTTTCATATTATTCTTTCAAGATGAATCATGCATGTTGATTAATGAAAACAAGACTTTGTTGATGTTATTTAATCTTTAAGTGGGTGTTGATGAGAACTGACAAGAAACACTTTGAAAAGTCCTGTAAAGAGCAGTATTTATGCAGTTTTCCATTGTGTTCCTCTCACACTGTGTTCAAGCAATGATGCTTCATACAGCAGCCCTCATTAAATGTTGTTATAGAAAGGGGGAGCCAGGTTATGATGGGTAATGGAGCGGTGTTGCTAAAGCCTTGCAGAACTAACCTTACTTTCATAACACAATTGCTCTTTCTTGCAAAAAGTCATGAGCCAGGGAGACCAATTTTCTTACTCCCTCTTCCTCCCACACCAACCCCCCCCTTTTTCTCCTGCTTCCAGAGTTGAAAGAATCTCACTGACCTCAATGTGCTGAACTGTGTATTTCATATTCCTGAAGTGCCCAGAAACAGAACACAGAAACAGCTTCCATGAGACCGCTGCCCTCCTCAGAAGGAAAGCAGATGTGCTCTAATGAGCACTCTTCGAGTGCATCTTTCTGCGCATTCTCAATATTTCAGATGCTGATTTTCAAATGAGGCACCCAAGGCAATATGCTCAAAAAGAAATCAACATTACAATGTTTTGTATATTGAAATTGTTATGGAAGATCAGATGGGTGTAAGTACTATATTGTAAATGGCTTGAATTAAAACCTGTGTCAGTAAAGATAATAATGCTGTATCATAAGTCTTCAACATATTTATAAGGGCTACATAACAATGCTCACAGTCATGGCAATTCCATCTTGGTCAACAGAAAAGGTTATCAAAATGAAATCTGAAGCTGGCCAGTGCATGGCCTATAATCCAGGAAACAAATGTGCAGGATGCATGAAGCTATTCATGGCAGAGTGCTGCACAGAGTTTGACCAGAAGCAATAGAAATGCTTGCTGGAAGCCATTCCACATGAGAAAAGGTTCTATGACGTGACAGCCTGACATTACCAATATATCAGGAGCTCGGTGGAAGTAAAGGACTTTGCCCTGCAAGAAGTGCTAGGCTGTCCATTCGTGAAGTGTTTTGGTGTTTCAGGCAGTGTGAATAAAACAAAAAAGACTTCTTGTTTTGCATTAATGAGCAATTCACTGCCAATGTCGAAGAATTCCACATTGTTCTTAGAATGTGCATTTAGAAGGAAAAAAGACCCAAAAAATAAATCTATCAAAAAGAGTGTCTATAAACATTGCTCAGACTGCAGACACTTTAAATGTATGGTCTGTATATAGAAAATTTCCAGAGGTGCATAGGTCAATGTTTATTTTGTCCACTTTTTTAAGACAAGTACATTTTTCACGAAGAAGTGTCTAATGAGATACATCTGGTTTTATAAGCAAAGGAAAATTCTCTTTTGCTCTTTAAAAAGGAAAAAAATGCAGTTGGAAGACTGGATAATTCAAGAAATAGGAGCTGATTTGAATTCATCCCAGCACAGTGACTGGCAATGACTATTACTTCATAGCTCTTCAGTAGTTTATAAAAAGAAAAATATTCAAAGGTTCTTTGGGTGCATCTATGACATATATGTACGTATATGTGATATGTACGTATCTCAATAATCATACAAAATTAAAATTCAGTGATCTAAGTGTGATCAGAGCTGAGGCATAGTTCTGGGTTAACTAAACATGCCCAATGGACTGACATCATACTTTATAGCATCTCTTTCATGATATTCCAAGCTAGTGAAACTGAGATACTTTTAGAAGAAACAAACGATGTTTACAGATTGTGGGAAAACCATTTGAACATGCCACCAGGACCAGAATATTGCAGAATTTAGGATTGAAACTGCCACTGCACCAGAAATACTTGGCCACAGCCAGGGTAAATACATTTTACAATTCCCATAGTCTGTACATTTCTAATAACATTAATTTAAAGCAGATCAATAACCAGAGAAGAAACTCGCTTAGAGTACTGTAAGAAGCTATTTTGGAAGTATGTGTCGTGGTTTAGCCCCAGTCGGCAGCTAAGCACCACACAGCTGCTCGCTCACCCTCCCCCTCCTCGGTGGGATGGGGGAGAGAATCAGAAGGGCAAAAGAAAACTCGCGGGTTGAGATAAAAACAGTTTAATAATTGAAATAAAATAACAATAATAATGATAGTAATAAAATTGCAATGAAAAGGAGAACGAGAGGGAGAGAGAAACAAAACCCAGGGAAAAAAAAACCAAAAAACCCAAAAAAACCCAAGTGATGCAACCGCTCACCACCCGCCGACCGACGCCCAGCCAGTCCCCAAGCAGCGATCGCTGCCCCCCGGCCAACTCCCCTCCGTTTATATACTGAGCATGACGTCATATGGTATGGAATAGCCCTTTGGTCAGTTTGGATCAACTATCTTGGCTGTGCCCCCTCCCAGTTTCTCGCGCACCTGGCAGAGCATGGGAAGCTGAAAAAGAAAGTCCTTGACTAGTCTAAGCACTACTTGGCAACAACTAAAAACATCAGTGCGTTATCAGCATTCTTCTTACACTAAATCCAAAACACAGCACTACTAGGAAGAAAAATTAACTCTCTCCCAGCTGAAACCAGGACAGTATGAAAAAAGTCTTCTCTTTTTAGATATTCCATCACAGTTCAGACAATCAGCATCTTGGCTCAGTACTTTCTGCTAGAATGTAAAAAGTCTAAAAATTAAATTATAAGGGTCTGCTCTATAGCCCCTCAAAATTAGCAAAAAGTTTCTTATTGATTGTGAAGACTTTGGGTCAGGAGAACAGACTTTGTATGGGATCAAGAACTTAAATATTTTTCTTTATTCATGTCTGTTTGAATTAACATGAATGACACCAGTCATTGTCCATTTCTGTCAGTATGGAATACACACAATAAAAGGGTAGATTTCTCATCTAGAATAAGACTCTTGTCCTTCATATTTTTGGTGCATATGCTGATGAAATTGTTTCCTACATATGTGGATATCTTCTTAAAGCTGGAATTGATAGAAGAGAAAGACCTGACATGATTTCGGTATTCTTAAAAGGCAAAAAGACACCCTCAAGAAGTAGTTCAACAAAGAGGTTTAAATGTGAAAATTCAAATTATTCAATTTCAGACAAGTACTAGTGAAGGACAATGCACAGCCAGCCCCAAAATCCAGAGGTTATGGCCAAAATGAAATGTCCTGGATGGAGCTGAAATAACAAAATTACTATACCAAATCTAAACTCAGTTATGGCACATGGGTTATATCAGGGAAAAAGGAGGTTTGACAGAGGAGGTTGACGATTTTAGTGATTGCTGGTCACTAGAACACTCTTTGAGCTTATTTGAATGCAATTGGCACACAGCTAAATATGACCTACCTTGCTTTAGTGACTGCAGTGGTTTCCTGCTAAGCATAACAGTATGAAGTAGCAGAGATGAAATAAGGCGATTTTTTGGATCCTAATCAGAGCACAGCATGATGATCAGAGAACTGACATCTGAATTCTTTGCCCTGAATAATCTAATTCCTTCCTTTTTCTTGGTTTTTGTCTAATTCAAAGTATACCTCTTCCATAAGTTTTCATGTTTGTTTTAGCCAACAGTGCACTATCCAGATCACTACAATGTGTTCTCTCCACTGCAGTATACTTTAAGGATCAAACAATTTCATTTAATTTCCTTTTGAAAACAACTAGAATAAATAATTTCTGGTCCCTTGCCAATATAATATATGATATGAATTAAGAAATTAACATTTTTGAATAGACAACAAGTTGCATTCCAATTTTTCTGTGCATCTGACCAAACAAAATAGGATTATTTTAAAGATACGTAATTACCTAGTGATTAAAAAATTAAAAGGATTTAAGGACAAATATTTTTTCATATTCAACTTTTGTCTTTTTTTATATGTATATTATATATATGTATTTCTTTGACTGCAGGATATTATGTAGTCTTCAGTGTTGGCCTGATCCTGTATTGTTGGAGCAAGAAAATTGAGAAACCCACCATACAGTGTACTTTCTGTCAGCCTATAAATTTTACCTTTTAACTTTAAAGGAAGCATACTGGCTGAGTTTGAGCAGCCCATTTTGTGTTCATTCAGCCAAAAGTAATTTTACAACATGCGGTGATGAGAAGATTAAGTCATTTGTCCTAGTTAGTGTGTGTTGCACTATATTCTAGGGGAGAAAAATCCTTGACAAGCAAAGCAACATGATTTCTTTAGCCAACTTCTTTTCTGCATGTATCAAAGAATCTAATCATGTCACAGCAGAAATATTCCTGCTCCTACAGACTTTCAGATGCACATTGGGTTTTTATGTAGATTAATTGCTTAGTGAAACTGCTGGGTATGTAGGTAAGTGCAAATTTGATACTTTCCCTAAATACCCCTGTCGCCACTGGTCAATATAAATAACATATTCTTCACTACCTCTCATTCATTAAGGAAATACTAGGTGCAAAGATACAAACATGGCTGGTAAAGCCAAACTGTATGGATCACGTCTCTAGTCAAATCCATTTCAGTCACGATGGGAGTTAAAATCCATGTCAGCCAAGACAGGAGTTATTCTGTTCACAGAGGGAAATAGGGAGGCAGTTGGGGTGTTGAGGAAGATGCTTGCATGGAAGCTGGAGAATTTCCCTCCCTGTGACTTGCAGTGCAAGCCACTGGCCTCATGGGGCACTCGGTATATCACCTTCTAAACAGTGCAGACATCAAAACTGCAATTTGGGAATTGAAGCCAACTAAAGAAAAGAAGAATTTAGAGATTGAATCTGTTTAGGCATGGAAGAAGTACGATCCTCCCTTCTGTATCTTCTGACTTACAAAGCTGTTGTCATGGAGCACTTCAGTTGTTAAAATAGAACTTAAATAGCTGTTTGGATTTGTGCTGTCCAGGATCACAAGAGCAGTGCTAACGGGTGATATAATTATAACAATTTAAAAATCCAAGTGTTCCCATAGATTTCAGAAATATTTTTAAGTAGGTTCAACTGAAGGTACTTCTCAGCCTTCTCTGTTTTTTTTCTGCCATTTTATTTAGAGGTTTTTTTGGTGGGAGTGTTTTTTGGGTTTTGTTTTATTTTTTGACTTTTTTTTGTGTTTTTTTTTAATTATTATTGTTATCCTATGACCATGAATCTGAACAGTAAGAAATTTTGCATGTTATTGTGACACTGTTCTTGTGCACTAGTCAGACTCCTTGGTTTGCTGGGAAGCATGGATCTAAATATAACCGGGTTGGCAAGCCTGTAGCTATTGAAGCAACTTACATGCAGATTCAGTGGCAGAGCTAAACTGGTGCAGGGCTTCTGTGGAAGTTCACAGGGGAGTCTGTGAAGTTCGTAGCACAAGTCAGTCAGGGATGCAGTGTATGTTCACACCATCTCCATCATGCAAGGGCGAATGCTTTTCAACTTCACTTTGCAAATTGTTTCCCTTGTCTGTCCATGTGGCTCCTAACCGCATGAAGCTTTTGACGAGTATCTCTTAGGGGTCAGTGAGGTTGCCCAGTCATAGTGTACATGAACAGCACACACAACGCTTTCAGCTATGCTTTTTCTTCTTTTGTAAATGCTAATAAATGAAAGACCATATATGGAATTTAAATTGCTGTGACTCTTTCTCTGTTCCTTCTGAAAATTAACTTTTAAAAACTGTAAGCCAATAAAATATGGCAGGATGTTGGAGCTGTTTAGTTTCATAAGCATCAGTAAAATATTGTTTTTAATAAACTCTGTATTTACTGCTAGAAGTCCTGTAAAAATTATCTACAGATTTGTCTGTCTTCTACAGAATACATTAATGTCTATCGCTTTGTGTGTACCCATTAAAATTTTATAGAATAGCTAGTGCAAAAAGCTCTTTAAATCATTGCAAGATGTTGTCTGGTTATTTTATGTTGATACACTAAATATAGTTGTAGTGAAGAAAGAGTGCAACTCGTGGTTGAATATTTAAGTCAAAGTAGCAGATCTATAAAACACACTTCTTTGAGACAGCAAAAACTATCAGTCTAATAATATTTTCCTTTAAATATGAGTAATTGTTTGGTATATGCAGCACATGCTGTTAGCTGTAGCGCATTGGAGGTCTTAACCTAGTAGTTGTCTGGGTTATGGTTGATGATAATGAACAAGCTGTAAAATAATGGTAAATAGCCAAAAATGATGAAAAAGGTATAGAAAAAATTTAGTAGGATTCATTTAAGTCAAGGTGAGTTCTTCATTGCGAACACTTATCTTTCATATTGATGATTAAACATCGCACAATAAATTAGAGGTAAAATAAACAATTTCCTGCTAGAAACGACCCAGTCCAACCCTATTGGACTTTGAATCAGGCCATGGATTTCTGAATGTTTCACTAATTCCCAGTTCACAGTTCAGAGTCTATTTGTTTTGGATTTTATGCTCTCTCTCTATTTTGTTCCGGACTTGATTTTGCATGGGGTTGTATAATTTCTAGAGAATCGCTTTATCACAGAAAAGGGATATGGTGATGAACAAAAAAAGGAAAATCTGCCAGCTACAATATTTCCGATTCTTTCAATTCTTCCTCATAATCAACTTATTCCTTTCCTACACTGTCCTCTCTGCCTTGTATCCTGGCTACACTACATAGGTTGTTCTGTATTCTCTCTTGGCACAACTACAACACTACTACATGGGGAAAGAAACTTGAGCTAAATCCTCTAAAGAGAATTAGACTTAAGTGTTCCAGTACAGAAGTTTTCTGTGCACTTTCGTTTATGGAAATTTAATGCTGAAGTGTTAGGTACATCTTACACAAGAATTTGGTGCTTAAATAGAGCTTCATAGAAATTGGTCTGTGAGTGAGGAGACGCTTAAGTTTGCCACAAAGAAAGCTGAGGAAAAGGGTAATACCGAAGAACTGTCCCTCAAAATACCTAACCGAACTGCAGCAAGTTCTTCCTTCCTTTTAAGATTTGCAGATATGGACTGTTTCTGAACTGAGGCAATGATATCAGATCTGCCCTGGATCACAACAGAAAATAAAAAACAAATGAAAATGGAACTGCTCATAACAGTTTTATCTCAGTCAACTGATCAAATTAAGAGATGTGAGAGAGTGAACTTCAGGTACTTCTTCCTCTGCAGTAGACAGAGAAAATGAGGCTTTTTACACCCAAACCAACCATTTTTCACACAACAAAACAAAACAGAGGGAATTCTATGAATAGACAGAATGTCACAGTTCATGTATATGTGGTGCTATTAGGAAGCCTGCTTTCCTTTCTTAGGTTAAAATGGCACTTCAAGCTGTGAGCTGTTACCAAGGCACAGAAAATACAAATTGATAGGTCCCAAAAGCAGGGGAATCACATAGACTGTGTATTCCTCAATAACAGGAAATCTTCCCATTGCAAAGTCACTGACATTTGATTTTTACTTTTATTAGAAACATGGGTATTAGTTTTTCTGAAGACTTATTAATGCAGGAGATGGCACATTTTCACACTATAAATCTCTATCTTTGCTTATGCATTGTATACTGCTTTAGTCTTGACATATAAATTCAAATATCTCATCTAAAAGTCTAATATTTAATTTCTTCAAAAGGGATCCACTATTTGCATCCCCTCTTCAGTACTGGTAGAAGAGCATTGGAGGGCAAGCTAGCAGAGAACTGCTTGGAAGTCCTAGCATTGCTTCATCCCCTCCTCCCAAGCTTCCCAACAATTCAGAATTATTTTTTCTCTAGCAAAAGTCCAGATCACAGTTTCAACCTAGTATGATGGGGCTGGCTCAAGGATAGTTTGTTTCCTACAAAGTTTTCCTTTCACCTTATTGTGAATTAGCATTTAATGTCAGTTCAGAGATAATGGTATTCGCCTTCCCATCCTATGTGTGTGTTGTCTCTTTGCTGTGCCTGAGACTGAGAAGTGTGAGTCTGACACTGTGCCTGTGTTTACTAAGAGTAAACGCTTTCCTAACATCTCCTTGCCACAGTAGAAGCAGTGTCCAAAAAACTGAAAAAAACTTTTGAAATTCTGGCCGTGCTTATGTTAATAGAAAAATGTATTTCATTGTAGTAAAAATACTTAAAGAGGTCACTACCCATAATCTGATGAGTCCAGTCAATATTCTTCAACAAAGGAACAAAGAAAATCCCATAGCCGCCTGCTACAGGGTTTCTGATCCATACCTCATATTCAGGTATGCAGACCATTTTCAGGCAGGTGTAAGAAGTGAGATGTGGAGAGGTTCCTGAAAAGCACAGTTTAATTCTAGATGTAAACCTCCTCAATAGTTAGTGGTTATTTCAAGTCTTAACCTGGTTTTATATAGGTGAACATTAATCAGAAGATTAACAGCAGGATCTAAACTTCTCCATTTGTCAGGTAGGTCACATCTAAATATTGCTTTGGTATCTTTCTCAATGCAAAATAAAATAGGATCTTCTCTGAGGACAGCAGAGAACATCAGACATATGCGTGAGGAACATCTTGTTTATTTGCATGATAATGGGAAATACTATTCATTATAATTAAGTTTCAAAATAAGAATATGCTAAGAAATCTGTATGCAGTGCATTTCCTCTGTGAATTCTGTAGGGTGATGAATAATTACTCCCACAATTTTTCTTCCCCTCTTGAGATTTCTAGTTCCTTTCTCTGAAATCAGAGGAGGGTTGGAGAAAATGCACAGCTCATTTTTCATTGCATTTTCCAGTGGGATTATGATATTCATGGGCTTTTCCTCTCTGACTTGATATGTGTTCTCCATTTTTTAACTGCCAATGTTCAACTAAAGGAATAATAATTTAAAAAAATCTTATCTTAGAGTAACCCTAAAAGAAATATCAAATGATGCTACCAAGGGACTTTAACAAGTATCTCAAAATAGACATAATAGTCAAGTCCTTATTGTTAATCTACTGTGAAGGATAACATACTGTGAAATAGCTAGAAGTCAGAGGGAAGCATGAAAGAAAGATCCCTCTTGAAGTTCATGGAGTTCATTATCCTTTCTAGATATTGCCAATGCATATATATTGACCTAAACCAGTCGCTGATTTAAGAACATGGCAATATTGGAGAAGATATGTCTGGTGCTCCTTACGATCTGAATGAATGTGCATTAAGCACAAGCTGATTAACATCCTGAACTGTAGCATAGCCAGACAAATGTGGAATACTTAAGTATTCTTAAGTTAACCTTCACAGAAAACCTTAAAAGTAAACAAGATCATTACTAAAGATCAAAATCCATGTGGTTGAATCACTACTGTTAAAGTATTAGATACAATTTTAACAAAAACATTTTCTCTTCTTTTTGGATGTTGAAGCCAGTCACATAAAGATGAAAGGAAGGAAATACTACAAGCTCTATGTCCTGACATAACCCAAAAGAAGATTACATGAGTCCAAAAACTTTGACAAAGACTCTTGATACAGGAGGTCAACCGTATCCTGGGCTGCATCAAAAGAAGCAGGTCGAGGGGGGTGGTTCTGCCCCTCTACTCGGCTCTGGTGAGACCCCACCTGGAGTACTGCGTCCAGCTCTGGAGCCCGCAGCACAAGAAGGACATGGACCCATTGGAGCGGGTCCAGAAGAGGGCCACAAAAATGATCGGAGGGCTGGAGCACCTCTCCTACGAGGACAGGCTGAGAGAGTTGGGGCTGTTCAGCCTGGAGAAGAGAAGGCTGTGGGGAGACCTTATTGCAGCCTTTCAGTACTTAAAGGGGGCCTATAGGAAAGATGGGGACAGTCTTTTTAGCAAGGCCTGTTGTGACAGGACAAGGGGTAATGGTTTTAAACTAAAGGAGGGGAGATTTAGGCTAGATATAAGGAAGAAATTTTTTACACTGAGGGTGGTGAAGCACTGGAACAGGTTGCCCAGAGAGGTAGTGGAGGCCCCATCCCTGGAAACCTTTAAGGTCAGGTTGGACGGGGCTCTGAGCAACCTGATCTAGTTGATGATGTCCCTGCTCACTGCAGGGGGATTGGACTAGATGACCTCTAAAGGTCCCTTCCAACCCAAAGCATTCTATGATTCTAGGATTCTATATTGTACAAATCACTTTCTAACGAGCACTTGAGGTAGGAGAACACAGCAAAAAGGAAACCCCTATCAATATGTTTCAATATGAATTAAGAACATACAGAAAAACCTCAGACTTTGGTCCACCAGTATAAGAAATACTTTTGAATGCCTTCATTTGATGTTGCTCACAGTACGTAGGTCCCAAAGGCAAATGTTAATGGCCAAGTAAATCATTGAGATTATCGTTCCCTCATGGTCTTCAGAGATACCTGGCCCACAGTAACAGAGACTTACATGGAATTCAAGCCAAATGAAACTGTACCCAGTATCTTTAGGTAGTATCTACGCAAGCATCCACAGCTGTGAAATCTCATTAGAGCACACACTCTTTCAAGCCTGTATCTGATTCATGCGTAACTGTCCTTTGATGGACTGATCATTAAACTGAGTCCCACTAATTTCTGAACACATAGTTTTATCTTGAAATAAATTTTTCTAACAATGCTACAGTTCAGTATTAGACATACTGTAATTAGAAAAATTGCATTTGGGTGAGCTGCTCATTATTTTTGTAATATTTGGATAAAAAAAGAATATTTGAAATGGACTGTCATGTTTTTCTTGCTGCTGTCTCTAAAAAAAGAGCATCATAATATTATCCCAGCTAGTATGAGTATGAGTGTCGAGTTTTTCATGCCTTTACCCATCAAAAAGAAGAGATTCAATCTGACCTGAAGAACTTCTTCACCCTGCTGTCAGCTGTTGAGTTACTGCTTTTTTTTTTTTTTCTTTCTACCCCTTCTAAAGTTGCTTTTGCTAGTTTGATGAACCTTCGTTGTGTTATGGAGGTGAGACCTCCTCACCTCACGATTTCAAAAAAATGACTTCTCATTCTTGCCAGTCTGAAATCCACCCGGGAAATAGACAAAAGAGTAACCCTAGCATTCAATGTGACAGCCTTGATAAGTCTTAAAGTTGTAGCTTGATAACTTATTTTTATTCTGACAACTGAAAAAATGAAAAAGAGAGCAAAATAAAGTATGAAAACTTCAACAATGCCACTGGATCAGCTCCCCTTGATTAAAAGATGTCATCTGGATGACAGAAATAGTTTTTAGTGATAAAAATAACAGTCTCTGTCAGGTATTTAAACATTTTTTCAGTGAACTAGGAAGATTAAGGTACTAGGGCCTATCATGCTAATGTAGAAAACAGCAACATGGAATCTTAGGGTAAATACGCTAAATGAAAAAAACCCATATTTCAGTTTTCAAAAGGTCTAATGCATTGCTTTCTATTTATTGCACTTGATAAGCTAATACTAAAAGGTACTATTAATAATTAATTAAACTAGCGGTTTCTGCTATTTCTTCTTTACAACATAAAAAATGCATAAATTGTGTTTAGTTTTGTTCATATCCATTCTATATTGACAAGTGCCATCCCATTTCTTTATATTCTGATCCCCAGCAGGAAAATTATTCTGGGAAAAGGGAAGAGCACAGACATAATATAAAAGACCTCTAATTTTGATCTAAGGCTCCCTTATCTTGCACAGCTCTCTGAGCTGGTTCCTGTAATAATTTCCAGCTATTTGCTGCCACTTCCAGAGTTGTGCTTGCTTTCCCAGCACTCACATTCCTCCCCACTAATTCCCCCAAGCACACTCACCAGCGTCAGTTGTGTTAGCATGAGGATACTCAGCACATTGAGCAGCTGCCCAAATCCAGACACTACAATGTTTCACTACATCCATGTATTTCACTGTTCAGCTGAACAACTGCAGGCACAGGAGATAGGTATTTCTTTCATTCAGCTATGATAATACTGGCTGCTCATTTGTCTGCTCTTCCTATCAATTCCTCATGCTAACCACCCAGAAACAGAAGTTCTGGCAACTCCCCACAGATGCAACTGAAAGCCAATTACTCAACCACCCAGCAAAAGTAGTATTTGCCTCTGGCAACAAGCTGAACTGTCATCTTTTTACCACCCATATTTTGCCAAAATATATCATTTCAGGGCGTCTTCCTGATTTTCCTGGCTGACTTCTTCTGGGTTGGACAGTTGGATGTTGTTCCTTTTCAGCAAGTTACATTTTGATTATAAAGGAAAATGATCCATGTGGTAGATGGTGGAGAGGCAACTGGAGAAAAACAGAAGGTGTTAATCATCATGTCATGGTTTAACCCCAGCCAGCAACTAGGCACCACATGGCCGCTTGCTCACACCCCCTTGGTGGGATGGGGGAGAGAATCGGAAGAGTAAAAGTGAGAAAACTTGTGGGTTGAGATAGACAGTTTAATAGGTAAAGCAAAAGATGCGTACGCAAGCAAAGCAAAACAACTAATTCATTCGCTACTTCCCACTGGCAGGCAGGTGTTCAGCCATCTCCAGGA
>VYZW01048675.1:28414-45491 GCA_013401315.1 Balaeniceps rex | reverse complement strand
TGCTGAGCATGATGTCATATGGTATGGAATACCCCTTTGGTCAGTTGGGGTCAGCTGTCCCGGCTGTGTCCCCTCCCAACTTCTTGTGCACCCCCAGCCTGCTCGCTGGTGGGGTGGGGTGAGAAGCAGAAAAGGCCTTGACTCTCTGTAAGCACTGCTCAGCAGCAATAACAAAAACATCCCTGTATCATCATTATCAATACAGTTTTGATGACAAATCCAAAACATAGCCCCACACTGGCTACTATAAAGAAAATTAACTCTATCCCAGGCAAAACCAGCACACAAATTATGAAGTCTGATTTCTGGGGGAAAAGCTAGAGAAAGCAGTCTGTGATAGGAGAAATGAGAAAAGCAGAATTTTCTCCAGAGTGCCTCCTGATCTACATTTGTTCTTTAAGAAAATTTGTTTAATTAAATAGCACAAATTTCAATTTAGAAGCTGCTTGGAACTAGATATTCATGCCACAGCTTTCCCTTCACTGCTTTTTTGTCCTGTGTGTTATCCTCCAATGCAAACTCCAGGTAGACAGTAAAATCTCTGGGGTAAGGGCTGCTCCTCCTGGTCTGTGATTTTTGTACCCCAGATTCTCATTTCAGTGTGAATTTGGCACAGGCTTAAGTTTAGGATTGCAGCTAAGAGGTTAATAATTTCTTCAAGAGAGTGGAAATTTTGGCTACCTCTGGATCGTGTTTAGAGGGTTAGGGCATGGATTGATGGACAGTCTGTCCTCTGACCCTACTCCACATGTCATTGTTGACACCTGTGGGCTATTTGTGGGTTACTGTTCACACATCATAAGGGCAACTTAAGCTGTTCGTCTCTGCAGGCCCTTTCACCTTTCTGGCAGGAGACATTAAGGCTTTTGTAGAAAAATAAAAAGGATGTTACTCCTACCCATAAATTTTGGATATTGGTAGCTGCAGAGCTTTTTTGAAATATGTCACCTTTGAATCAGTCTGAATGAGTTTCACTTATTCACAGAAATATGTTGGTATCCAAAATGAATAGACAGGAATATGCCACCCTCTCTCTATAGGTACAACATGCCTATTAGAGCCCACACTGAAAATAAAACATCTTGAAAATAAAACATCTTGAACATGTGTTTAAGAGTTAATGTGGACCTGATTTTTTTTCCCCACCCAGATGCTTTAAAATTTGTCTCAAGTTGCCATCAGATTGTATCTGCGTGGTGTGGCTGGCCATCAGTAGCAGACGCAGGTCTGTCCTCAGTGTGCTGACCAGGCCAGTCCCTTGTGCTCACACTGGATTGAGAAATGTAATGTTAAATGAAACACTTCACAAGCGACAGATCCTGCTACATGACAATTTAATGAGTTCCCAATTAAATCTAAATTTTAAAAGTTTTGTTTATCCTGGGCATGCTCAGAGGCTTAACAAAGCAGTTAATATCATAATTCCTAAAGTAAATTCACATTATTTCATTAGTGTTGCTGGTCTCATACTTTTGAATCCTTAATTGAGCCCATTACATTTCAAAACCCCTTTTTTCACTTTCATCTCTTTCTCTCTCATTAGATTTTTAACACTCCATTTGTCACCATTTTTTAATCACAAGGTGGGAACACAAAGTCAGGACATGTACATTTCTTAACAGTAGTGTTGATGCCTCCCCAAATGCTCCCAAACTCTCCTATTCCTTCAGCTTGACATGTTTAAAAAACTGATTACCAGTTTCAATTTTATATTACTGGAACTCATTCCCACTTAGTCCTTTTCACTGTTTTCTCTAGTATGACACTGCAAATGTGTTTAAGATTGAGGCAAAGTTCTTAAGATTCTTAAATTTAAATAGCTATTTAGCTTGCAACTCAGCCCCATCCTCAGCTGTAAAATACCATACAACTAGACAGGCTTTGGTGCCAGCTGGAAGTGCTGCCTTGCTACTAAACTAGCAACTGCTGAATGCTAACAATCACAGAAATCTCAGTATTAATCGCTGCTTCATTTTGTTTGCAGACTTGCATTATGCAGGTTGATATGGCAGATTTTTCTCTCAGTTTCATCAGCTGAGTTTCTTAGGCAGAACAGCTAGGTGGAAATGCTCTGGATGTATAAAAGATTAGACCTTGTCCTTATACACAGAAGAGACCTCAAGAGATTTTCTAAATTTTGTTTTATTTTAAAAAAGTAAAAATCTGCCACAACCTCATCTATGAGTTTAACTGAGCCACCTCAGATCTTTATGCTTAATTGAACTACACAATTTCATATCTAACCACTAAACTATGATTCAGTTTACCTGAAATCATAGTAGGAAACTTATAGTAAGTATGACACCACTTCTAATGTATTCATAAAAAATAAATACTACAAATCTTTAAGAATATATATACTATGACACTAATTGGGTCAGAATTCTTGCTATTTTGTTTGTTTTCTGTGTTTACAGTCATTATTACATGGAAACACTGAAAAAATATTTTAGCTTGAAAGGACTAAGTTTGGTTTCAGAAACAATTTTTCCATTGAAGATGGAAGGTTGTTTCCTTTCCTCATTATCTTAAACTGCTGAAGATGGTTCAGGAAAATTCTGAATGAATCAAGGATTTAAGGCTATTTCCTGCTAATACTGAAGCAGGCAGAGGACAGCACACTGCCAACCTCTCTCCAACATCATTGTCAACTGTAATTTCAGCGCAACAGGTCTGGATTTGTCCTGTGTAATATAACCCCCTAATTGAGATCTCTGAATCAAACACCAGTTTCCTCAGTGGTAAATAGACAAACCTATAGCTGTAATGTGGGATTTCTATGTCAAGTAACTTTGGCCCATGTATATACTTAATATTAGCTAGAATTAATCTGGCTTGGGGTTTTTTGCTGTTGTTGCCATCAATAGGAATAAAGAATACCTAGCTCTTCTCAGTAGAATTGGCAGTGGTATGTGTAATAGGGAATAACCTCTGGGGCCAGTGTTGTATCTTATGCAACAAAGGTACATCAGCAATGATCTTACATCAATTTATAGCTGATCTGCTGTTGCTTTCAATAACTTGATCCATTGTAGCATGTTTGTTTAACACTCTCTTTTTGCCAGTAATTGCACTATTTAATAATTCATGTAATTGTCTAAGAGTAATAGAGCAGAAAGCCACATCAGGCACGGTTTTGCTTCTTGCCCTCTTTTTTCTTTTCTGCCTTGCCTTTCCCTGTGATTCCTTGTTCCATGTCAAACAACTAATTTATGAGCAGACTCTGAGTCATGTCTGGCCTGTTGATTTATTATTGAGCAGTACTGAAATGAGACTGTCTATTTTGCATTTTCATTTTTGTGAATGACAAGCAACTGCCGATTTTACATTACAATTTCTGATTTTCTGCAAGTCTACAGGTCACAATTATTTCAAAGTTCCTACCATAATTTGCATACCTCTACATCACGTCACCTCTTCTTCTCAAATATACTAAACTATAATATTAAATAATTTTCTTAGTAACAAGAGCTATGAGAACAGAGGTAAAAGTAAAGGGTAAAATAGATATAATTGTTAAAGATCCTATTATGAAAAATCAGGTTTTAGTAGGATTCTCTTGCTTAAGATATAGCTTAAGAAATTTCAATATATCTGCGTAAAAATATCATGTAAAATGGCTTGAATAAAGGAATCTTTGCTTCCTATTGCACACTGTTTTGGGTATTTTTCTGTTAAATTGTGTTGTTACATCTCAAGGTTTAGATGAAGTGTGCTATTCTTATTGCTATGTAAACTCATGTGACCCTTTATGCTTTTTATACGTGCACATGTGTATGTACACAGGCAATTTTAATCTAAGCTAATGTGATATGTTCTATGAACATTGAAACACAGCAACAGGCAGTTGAAAACAATTCATGTAATGCAGTCATGAATGACAGGCCTTTTCCTAGCCTCAGAAACAAACAGATGCTACAATTTCTATGTTCAGATCAGTAAAACACCTTCAGACAGAAAAATGTCATGTAAGAAAGGGCTGTGATGTATAAGTGTCCTTTGCATATGGTTCCAATGTGGGTATGGATCCATTCTCATGAAGCATTAAATATATGAGAAGATGTAACATACTCTTCTTCCTCACATTAATTTAGCAAAGCACTTAAGTACTTACTCAACATCAGACATCTAACTGAAGTCAAAATGCCTACTCTGTGAGTTTAAACTTGGATTTGAGAGTGGATAGGTTAGCTAAATTCTCTGTCTTTTTTGTTTCCATCTACAAGTTTGTGAGGGCATGATGTATTCACACAGAATAGGCAGACTCAGGATACCATCTCTGGACTGCCCTGTGTACTATTTTGACTAACATGTCCAGTTTTTCTAGAGGACATGATAAAGATCTGGAATTCACAAGAAGGCACCAAACAAGCTCAGCTTTCCTCTCTTACTAGTGCTCTAAGCTCTGTTTCATTTTGATCCATGTTTTTATGTTAATTATATATCAAAAAATATGATTAATCACAACAAAATTAATCCTCTAGTTTAGCATATTTGATTTTAATAATCACTAGAGATATTTTAAATTCCACTGCCATAAACTTAGATTGCATATAAGGGTAGACAAAAATTAAAACTGGTTTCCCAGGGAAGTGTGAGATCTCCATGCTTGGAGACATTCAAAACTCAACTGGACAAAGACCATGAGCAACCTCATCTACCTTTGAAGTATACTGTGCTTTCAGCAAGTGCTTGGACTAGATGATCAGATGTTTCTCCCAACCCAAATTACTCTAGGACTTTACTAGTCTCTTTCAGTGTTCACTCTATGTCCTGCTCTCTATCCTCTCTGTTTCTTCCTCCCCAATAAAAAAGAAATGCCCTACAGTTTATATAACATATATAGTTGCCTCTTCTGATAGTCCATGGAATTGGGATGCTACTGACCTCACCACTTTCTTGACCCTTTAAATTGTTCCACAAAATTTGCCAGGGAGGAAAAAATATTCCAGAGGAGGAAGGAACATCCTTTCATCTAAACTTGCAGCTTTCATGTTTAGTGCATACTAATGTCCTGTAGTCTGAAACGCCATCTGCCCCCCACACCAGCTGGGATCATTGTCTTCTTTATGATTGTCTCATTTTTTTAGCTGCTCAGGAAACAAACAAACAAAAATTTGAAATTTCCCCTCTATTTTCTATTCCTTTGTCTCCTCATTTGATAGAGTTCTCAGGGGCTTCTTCATTATAATATTACTTTCACAACATTACTTACGTTACTGTAGTACCCTTGAAGTAGTTAGCAGATAATAATTGTCTTTTATGTTGTTTTGTTAGGAATAAGGCCAAATTCAGATTACTAGACTGAATATACTTTAATATTCTACTCAACACAAGTGTGAATATTTGCAATTTGCTGTTAAAGCTAACAAATCATAATTTTTCATATTAAACTACACATTTTACTACTATTTTAGCAGTGAATTACTAAAGAAACAGATGCATATGATTTATGATATCCTGTTAATGCATGTTCTTTTCCCAGTGGGTCTTAAATATTTGCATATATGCAGAAGAAAGAGAATAACCCCCAGATCTTTTATTTTTTAGCTAACAGAAACGTCCCTCTGTTACTGCTGCTCAGGCTGTATGGGCTACTGTGTTGCTGAATGAGCAGTTGGAGCATCCTTAGTCTTCATTCCACTGGCTATTGGGTTTAAATTTGAACTAAATTCAAATGAAAATTTCAATGCAACTGCTAATTTCAGTAAAGCTACTTCTGTTTAACACTGTTCGACACATATTAAAGCAATACTGAACCTTTATCAGTCACTTTCTTTATATAGACAAAAGAATATATGTACATGGTGTTTTACCTCAACCCAACACCAGAGTTTACAAATAAATACAGAAAACAGAGTCACTATATTGGGTCACCAAACTAAAATACACACAAGAAGTGGGGAAGAATTTGAGTATGTAATTGTGTGAAAAAGGGTGATTGTTTTTTCCTGAGAAAAAAGGCAAGAGCAAGGACAAGGGAAGAAAGGACAAACAGGCTTATTCTGTCAAGCTGGTGAGCCTCTAAAATAATTAAGATAGGGGAAAAAAGAATTTGAAGATACTAATTTATGTAATTTTTATATATATTATAAAATAATAATAACTGTGAGAAAGGAAAAAGGAGAAATGAGACTATAGAGAATTGAGAGGATGGAGACAGGACAATTGTACATGTCAGCTTCAGAGGGAAATGAAAAACATATTTTGAGCCACTACAAGCCTCTGTGGGATTCAGCCTTTCTTTAATATGAGACTGAATGACTGAAAGGAACTCACTTGTACAATACTGTATTCAAGAGATAAAAAGGAGAGATTAAACACATATATAGTAGATGAAAGGATTGAATGAGAAAATACAGGAATAGTATTAATAGTAGGAAAAGAAAATAGAAATACCTACTGTGATATCCCATGCGACAGACTTTTATAAATATTAGAAATTATCTAAAATCTTATGCACAAGACGTCTATTTCTAATTTATGGAGTAAGAGACTTGAGTGTAAACGACTCCAATGGTTTTAACAGGCTATAGCTATGGTTCTTAAGGCGCCTGCCTTTCAGAATTATACCGATTAACACAGAATTCAGTAGAATTATTTTGGATTTATACTACAGTAAGAGAGGAAGTGTTTTGGATTAATTTAATAAGGATAAACAAGTTGTGGTTCTATCAAGTCAATACAATGTTTTGTATGAAACTGTCTCGATAAAGGTGTGATTGCTGCTTTAGTTCTTATTTATGTGTTTTTCAGGTTGTTACCTTGTTTTTTTTACTGTTGTAGGAAGAGAGAACCCCCTGAATTTAGGAATTTAGACCAGTTTTTTTGCAAAGTCTTCAGAGTTACTGTCAGAAGAAAAAAAAAAGCCAAAAGAATAATTGTTGCTTAGTCCACTCATAGATGTATTACCTGATTTGGTGCAATTGTATACAGTCTATAAATATAACAAACAATAAAAAGAACCAGTAAAAACAGCTACTCATGGTTATTTCAGGCAACTCTTCTGATCAGGGTCAGCAGGATAGATCAAGACAGGTGGTTCAAAATGCACCTGCCACTTGAGCTTTTTATAGAACATTAATATATTTGGATACTGTACTGGCAACTTTATCAATATAAATTTTCTCTGCAAACATGTACTTTTTAAACTAATTAGGTTTTTATGAAAGAAGCAGTCATTTTCTACAGGAAGTCAGTAACCGTAAATCACTGGAGCTGCATATTAAACATCAGTTCTTCCCACTTGCTCAGTCACCATATGGCACCACACACTGTGCAGAAAGATAATCACTTTATTGTTGGCTGGGTTTTTAATCAGATACATCTCATACTGTTTTGTTAAACATTGCCTTGCAAATAAACCAGCCTTACAATACATTTTTGCCTTGGAAGAAAACATAAATAAGACCTAGCGAAACACACGAAGGTCTTGTCAAACTTGAAACCCAGAATTTAATAAAACAAACAGGCATGAAAGAATCTAAAGCATTATTTGGAGTAGCACAAAGATGCACCAAGAGGAACTGGGTTGGGAGCTGGGAAATCACTGTGCAAGGTGGCTGTTTTCTAGCAGTAGTTTGCTGGCTGCATTAGGCTTGACAGCTGTTCTGCTTGGTGGNTCTCTCCTGCTTTGTCCCCACAAATACAAACTCCTGTGGAACGTTGTCCCTGTCTGTTCCTCACGTAGAGGTCATTGCTTTTGATTTTACATTCTGCCCACCCCAACAGAAGTTCTCTGGCTAATCTGGCTCAGGTGCTCTGCAAGGAGAAAGGAACAGAAAATTTGACTAGATCTGCATTCATGGGGTTGAAAAAGGGAAAAAAGAAAATCGAATATGCACAGTAAGGGGAAAAAAACCCACCCTACTTAAAACAAGGTTTCTTAGTTTATGACAGTGTTTCCTAGGAGAAGTAGCTGAAGATTCATTCCTTTAGAATAAGACTGAAACAAGCACAAATATACAATAGGAACAGCCTGAGCTGAAAAAGAGAGAAAATAGAGGTTCTTTGTATTTCTGATTTACATGAAATTACATACAATTAACAGAATGTTATGGTTATATAGTCAAATGCTGACATTAACATTAGCTGTGCAACCTTCTCTGTACCCTTTTGCATATGAATTGCAATACGTAACCCCTTTGGGACTGTTGTCATCCCCAGACAACCTCCTTTCATTTCCTGCACTCGGTATCAGATTATTCCTTGGGGAGGTTGGGGCACGGGAAGTGGTGAGGAGGAACCATTCTTGATTGTCTGAGGAATTTCTGACTCTCCTGGGATGGAACATATTCAGTGTGGATATGTTGTTCTGCAAAACTGCACAGGAAAATGTCTTCAGATACTCACATTTAGGGAAAATCTCATGGCATGCTAAAACATTTCTGAGGCAAGGAAAAATTCTCTGTCATGTGTTTTGTTTCCTTCCCAGATGGTGGAGATACTTGAAGTCTCAAAGATTTGCATGTTTCTTGGTCAGAACAAAACCAACATTTTTCCTCATCTGCATAAAGGTTGGGCTGTTTCTGCAGAAATATTTGCTCCAAAATTTACTCTGGTAGACTCAAAGAATGAAAAGTTTTAGGATGAATACTTAATGGTTAGCTAAGTTATAAACAACTGAAACCAGTGTCTGTATTTTTCTTACAACCACTGGTCTATATCTACAGCTATATCATACTATGATTAAATAGTGGTTTTGGAGAAAGAATCATAGACATAATGCTGAGAAATCTCAGGATATCAAAAAGATGACACTGATATCATCTGCCTCTTGAGTTCTTCTGACAAGATTACAGACAGAGGACAAAAGGCTCAGGAGCTTGCTTTATCTTGCCTCTCTTCCAAGGCAATATCAACAAAATATCTTAGTAGATGTTTGTCATAACCTTGCCTTAAAAAAAAACAAACTAATATGATGTAGATTCCATTAACATTCCAGGTAGAGCTTAAAGTCTTGAAAAGCTCCCACTGAGTTTGCTTCAGGTCTGTAGCTCATAGTGATATGATGAATCAGATATGAATTCATTCTATGAGTGCTAGGTATCTTAACAAAAACACAGGGCTCCTTTTTTTTCTAGCTTATGGATGGTGCTCAGTTTTCAGACTTTTATTAATTAGTGGATATAACTAACTTCACTTGCACTGTTTGCACTTTTGTTTGCATGCTTTCTTAGTACTTTACATTTGGTGTGAATGTATGTTGTTCACCAACAATTTATAAAAGGAGCAAATGTGACACCTAGGTATAGTAATCAAGGCAGCAAGACAACTGTTAGATAATGTCTTTTCTTCTTTGGATATTTGCTCTTAAGCCACATGTATAACTGTGAACCATAATGAAGCAGACTTTTTCAGTTCAGTGTTCTGAAACATAAGATTTACTGAAGGTTTGTTGCAGTATTTATATGTAAATACCAGTTCTAATCCCCTAAACATGTATGTTTTGGCTTTTGGGAGAAAAGTTTCTTCTCCCATATCCTCTGTTTTTTTACTTCATTACTGAACAAATTTGGTTTACTCTACAATTTCTTGGAATATTTTTTGATAGCTAGTCTATATAAGGAATAGAATAGCAGGGGAAGGTAGACGTTTACACATTAATATTGACGTTATTCATAGTTTCAGCTCCTGTGTGAAGCATTCTGGAATCCTTGGTTTTTACAACAGTCATGATTTCGGAGAGAAAAAGGTTTATTATATTGGCAGGAATAGCTCTAGTTGTTTTAAGAAAGAGGAAAATGACAATTTTCCAGTTTTATGTCAACAAACTTTTTCAGCATTTGTTTGGTATTTTTCTGTGGTCTTTCCAGTTCTCTCAGGATTGAGATGATCAGGGAAGAGGAATTCCTATTCTTGTTTTCTGTCATACTAATAAGACTTTTCCTGTAAATGAGTCTCCAGTTGGTTTGTTCCTAGTTCCCAGCCTGCAGCAAACCAGCTAGACCATCTACTGAATCCTGATGTGAAAGAGAGGGTAGTGTACATGTGGGTGCATATTATATAGACAATACAAATGCAATATTAGAGCTGACTTGTGCATACTCATACATAGAAACTGGCATAGCCCACAGTACGCTGGTGGCTGCAACACCCAGAGAATGGATGAAGCAGGCATTTTTGGTTTGACAAGTGGAGAGACTGGCATTAGGGAATGGGTAGTGTGCCTTAGAGTTTAAGGGGCCTGAGGAATGTGTGGAGTTAAGGAGGAACACAGGAAAACAGAGGAAAGATAAATACTCCTTAGCATGTGTGTTCTCTCTCATAAATCCTGAGGTTCTGGCACTGCTCATGGCCTTATCCAAAACTGCTTGTGATTATGGCAACATTTTCTATGACATCTAGATATGTCTGGTCTTTAGAAAATGTTTTGCCAAACAGGAGTTTCTGTGTACAAATTTGATTAGTCATTTATTTAAGGAAATTCTATGTCGGTTGCCAGGAGATAGGAATAAAGAGCTTGGCTCTGGGAAAGTTCTCTTGCCATCATTTATATTTGAAGGGATTCCCATGCAGATTGAACCTAACTTTTTCTCTTGCAAATAGCACCTGACAGAGGGGCACCTGGATATGCTCTGACCCATAAAAAATGCTGAAACCAGCCCTATAGCTGATGGAGGTTTATGGCTAGGTCTTAAGTTCTCTCCATTCCATATGCTGTGTATGCTTGGGGCAAAAGAGTAGTGGGAGAACAGCTGATGAGAGTGATGTCAGCCACTTTGCAGATGACACCAAGCTGAGTGGTGTGGTTGACATGCCTGAGGGATGGGATGCCATCCAGAGGGACCTGGACAAGCTCAAGAAGTGGGCCCATGTGAACCTCAGGAAGTTCAACAAGGCCAAGTGCAAGGTCCTGCACCTGGGTAGGGGCAACCCCCAGTATCAATATAGGCTGTGGGATGAAGGGATTGAGAGCAGCCCTGCAGAGAAGGACTTGGGGATACTGGTGGATGAAAAGCTGGACATGAGCCGGCAACGTGAGCTCACAGCCCTTGAAAGCCAACCGTACCCTGGGCTGCATCAAAAGAAGCATGGCCAGCAAGTCGAGGGAGGTGATTCTGCCCCTCTACTCTGCGCTGGTGAGACCCCACCTGGAGTACTGCATCCAGTTCTGGGGTCTTCAGTACAGGAAAGACATGGACCTGTTGGAGAGGGTCCAGAGGAGGGCCATGAAAATGGGCAGAGGGCTGGAACACCTCTCCTGTGAAGAAAGGCTGAGAGAGTTGTGGTTGTTCAGCCTGGAGAAGAGAAGGCTGCAGGGAGACCTTATTGCAGCCTTTCGGTACTTAAAGGGGACTTGTGAGAAAGCTAGTGACAAACTTTTTAGCAGGGCCTGTTGCGATAGGACAAGGGGTAATGGTTTTAAACTAAAAGAGGGTAGATTTAGACTAGATATAAGGAAGTGATTTTTTACACCGAGGGTGGTGGAACATTGGAACAGGTTGCCCAGAGAGGTGGTAGATGCCCCATCCCTGGAAACATTCAAGGTCAGGTTGGAAGGGTCTCTGTGAAATAATGCTGCCATGTTTCCAGTTGATCCTATCAAATATTATCTAAAATAAGGTATTTGGAAGTTCTGTCTTCCTTCTATAGACCCTACAGAAGAACCCTAACATGAGCCTGACATACCTCAGACTGGGAAAATATTTGGTTTTTTGGGGTTTTTTTTGGTTTTCATTGAAAACTGGGGCTGAGAACTATTCTGGGTCTATAACAAACTGATATTTATGTCTTCTGCTTGAATTAATCTCAGCAGTCCCTTGACTTCTTGACATTACCAATACTCACTGACTGGGGATTGAGTGTTGGCAGTTAAGTACAGACACTGTAAGCATAAGCATGCCCCTTTGTAGTAACAAAGATCTCAGGAAGGCTGAGAGGAGAAGTGGAGAGAGGGTGGTGGGATGGCATGAGAATTGTGCCAGGATGAGTGGGGCTTCTTGGTATCTTAATCTGTCTATGAGCTTTAAAGTTTTGATGGGCACCAGATTATAGGGTTGTTTTGGTAAGGGGCAGATTTCCCCAGGAAAAATGGATCATATTTCACAAAAAAAGTGTGAAGCTCAAGTAAAGTTATACCTTCGCTCCTCATTGTCTAGGATAGATTTGCATAGTATTAGTCACACAGAGGTGAGTAATTATGTGAGTAATGCCGTTGACTTCTGCAAGTTTAGTCAGTGTGTGAGTAGGAGAACCACACTGTTGTCTGGATGTGATATCATGAGCAGCTGCTCACAGTTCTCCCTACCTTTTCTTCTCTACTTCAGCACACAGAATCTTAAAAACTGATTTGCTGGAGTAATTTCTCCTCTCGTTTATTGTTTATGAGAGTTTAAAGTTGAAGTCTGCATTTTCCATTAGAGATTTAACTGAAGTACAACTGAAGGTGACCAGATACATTTTATCCCTCAGCATTTATAGCTAGATGTAATTCAGCTCCTGATACCAATGTAATGGGACCATTATTTTGACTACTGCTTTCACAGGAACTGGAAAGATTTTAAAGAGCTCTTGTGCCTACATAGAGTAGGAGGTTAACCAAGCTGCTGACCATCTTGTCTGGGGATATTTTCCAGTAGTGTTAGTCACATGGAAGTTTTTATGTTTTAGAAACACATCTCAGAGAGAATTTCCGCTGAGTTACCATGTCCTGAATAATGTTCTCATCACAGAAGAATAAAATGTCTAGCTTGGAGAATCTTCAAGAAAAGTGATTCTTACCATTCTTCATCAGCCTGTTTCATTGCCCTATCTAAGCATATCCAAAATATTTTATTTGCCACCCTTCCCTTTAGGAGTATAGTTCATCTTGGAACCATGGATGATGTTTTTGGCTTACCAAGAGAGAACATCCTACTAAGTAGTTCAGCAGTATTTATTGTAACAGGATCATTGGCTTGTTGGTCAACATCATAGAGCAAAGTAGATGTAACCTTACCGCTTCTGAATCCTGCTTCTGGCCCACCCTTGTATCACTGGGCATAGCTACCTGTCTGCTGGTTAATATCCCTTTACTACATGCTTACAGGCAGCACTCTATTCTAACAGCTACATGCCTTTTCTACAATAAAATATATGCTTTTCCTATCCCTGAATGCTCTTCTTCCTAGCTATGGAGACATATCCCTCTTTTTTTTAAGTGCTGGCTGTTTCTTATTCTTCTGCAGTTAAATTCTCCCATAGAGGGTGCTGTAGATTTCCATGCTCAGTTAAGCCTAAATCTTTAAACAGATTTATCTTCAACAGAAAATATAAGCTAAAATAAGAGGGATTGATTTGCTCAAGGGCACCTGTGACTCATGAGCACAGCTTAAGTAGAAATTAAATCTCAGTTCTCCAGTGCCACCTTCTTTTACAGAAGTGTACATTCAGACAGCTTGAATGGAATCCATTTCTCCCATCTTAAGCATCTAAGAATTATATGTTTAAAGCTCACCTTGTTACTTGAAACTTTTTTAACAATCACTGAAGAGAATAGCCTCTGGAGTGGATGACTTGTCTCACCCAAAGAAAGCTTTTTAGGGCAGGTCTATGACCTGTCATTGACAAGGAACATATTGTCTGTGTAGGGAGCCATGGATAAGTAGACTAACTAAAGATGACTAACCTCTTGTTCCCTGATGTTGATCAGAAGAATTTGATCCTAGGAGTCCAAAGCAGATGTCAGACATAAATATTATTTTTGTGAGTAGGAGTTACTATATTAAAATGAGAGAGTATTAGTTGCTTGGTTCCTGATTTTAAACTGAGACAGGCCACTATATGTGATTGTCTCACAGTAAAGAAAGGCACATGCAATCTGTGCCCCTGAAGTAAAGAAGACTACATAGAACTGAGACAATATTGGGAAAATCAGGACTGGAGAGTAATTGCATAGAGAATCAGAAAGGTAACCTGGTCTTTATGTGGTGAACAAAGGGATGTAAAGAGACCACAGCAGTTAAACAGCAGGAACCTTATCTCTCAGAAGATAGAGTGCACTTAACAGTTCAGTGATGGTAAAACATGGGTCCCTTTTACCTTCATGATAAATGTAGAAATCATTTTGCCTTGACTTTTTTACTTCATTTAGCACATTTAGGTGTGACATATCACCATGCAAAATGGGAAGAATCCTGAAGTTGCCACTTAGAAAAATGAATAAAACATACAATTGTATTAATATTTATAACTGATAGCACAAAGAAGATGGTAGCAACTAATTAATGCTCAGTGGTATGAAAAGGTCTGTATGTTATCCCTGCTGGACAGCAGTCAATGAAGTTGGATTCTAAGCTGACTAATCTAATGTCTCTCAGATGTCACATTGTTTACTACTGTCATGCTGGTTTATTACCTGCATGTGATATATACCCTTGGTGTATTGGTTTTCAGAAGGTCTGATCTTTTCCTAGATGATAGCTGTCCTGATAGACACCTGTGGTGTTTTGAGACAGATGTGTTGGAACCAATCAAGCCATGCTAATATAAACTCTTGAGCACACTTGCTCAGTCAATGGTTTGTTACTTGTTTTAAAGAATTATTGCTGTCCTTTAAGCGCTTTTTGAAGAACTGTGACAGAGTCCATGAAAATCTGTATTTCAATCTAATTTGAAATCGTTCTGTAAATACAACTATTCAATGAAGACAAGCACTCTTTTTAAAAATTATATTAACCATGGAAATATTTTATTGTTCCTTACAAATTTAAAGTAATAGAGGAATACAGTGCTTGCATGATATAGGTAACAAAATTAACCTAGATAATGAAGTTTTACACTAAAGTTATTGAATTTATCCAGTTGTGAAATTGAGGTGACAAACTTCTTAAAAATACCATGATCGGTAAACTGCTTTGGTTGGCTCTGTAACCGTCATTTAAAGAGACAAAGTCATCAGAAAAGATACAAAAGACAATAAAAATTATAAGCAGTAGGCTCCTTTCATTCCAATAATGCCTGCTTGGCAAGGGTGTAAGGAAGTAAAATGGGGCCACTACACATACTTAAAGAAAAGAAACTATAAGAATGTGTAAGTTAGCTAACACCCTCTTTCCTATTATTAAATCTGTCCTTTGTCATTCTTTTTTTTTTCCCTGCTCCTTGGCGTATAAGCTACTCTCACTCAACCTCCCACATTCGTCATACGGCAGATCTGAGTAGGCTTAAGGGAATAATTTAAAATATACTTCTAAAGATTCTTGAAAGTATTTTTATGGCCATCATGGAATAAAGCAGTAAGGATTCAATTTGCCACAGACATGGGGATCTGAATACATCTCTGTTTATATTTTATACTTCATTTCATTAAACCCTCATTTCAAATATGGGTAATTTATTAGGACATCTTTCTGGGTAGGAAAGAATGAGCTGGCATGTATTTTATATTCCATTTATGATTCTGTATGCTGATATGCTCATCAAAGTGTGAGGTGTGGAGCATCTTGCTAAAGTGCCAGAAAGTTCTGCCTCTGGAAGGTCTGATTCCCCCTGATATGATTAATCTTCTGAAGAAGATGCGATGTTTCAGTGAAGAGTTAATGGAGTGGAAATCAGGAATCTGGAGTTCTTTCATAACTCTGCCACTAGCCAACTCTGTCATCTTGATCATATTACCCTGAAATAAAAAAACTTTACGTAAGAATGAAGTAGAATTGAGATATTTATATTCCATGTAGTCTTGTAAATGCTTAGATTTTATACTTGGTTTTCTACCATATCTGCCATATCTTTAGACAGAAAGTGGAGCTCTGCTCCTTCACATGCTTAAGTCTTAGCAGTGTTCAAAGCAATGTGGTACTGCTTACGTACATCTAGAGCTTCTGCTTAGGGAGCCACATCCAGAACAGACAATATCCTGGTGGCTAAACTAAGTTCAAAGCAGGAGGAGTTGGTATTCCCCATCTTGAAATGGGAGGAAAGTGAAATTTAGTTAGTACTGAATATGTTGGTAAAACATAGGTATGACAGGGTCAGGAAAGGTTTTGAGGGCTGTTTCAGCACTTGAATCCTTTTCAGTTTGGCCCTAAATTTTCTGTAGCATTACTCTTTCATTTTATGCCTGTATGACCTGTATCCAAATGTACTGAAATTCAAATTAGACTTTCAAGTCCCTGTATAATGTTAGTAAAACTGATTTTTTTGTGGAGTGCTATTTATTTTAATTGAGTTACAGGTTTTTACATAGATTTTCATCTAGTATTTTTCTGTATGTTTTTCCTTACTTGTGTTTTTATAACCTGATTTTATTCATCTCAATTCTTTGTAAATTCAAAATGAATTATTGTGGGAAGTTTGTTAAACTGACAAGAAAGAACATTTTTTTATATATGGATTGTACCTTCTGTCTCCCAAAATACTGCCTTGAGAAATTGAATAGTATGTTCTGAAATATCACTTCCCCAGTAGCATCATGCCCAGAAGTGTCATCCTACGCAGGCGTTGCAATTGGGTGCAACGTTAAGTGCAGCAGGCACAAAGGGAAAAGGAGGTACTTCAATATAACTGTGAGAAGAAAGAGGTCATTTCATTCCTGCCCATTTGGGTGCATATAAAGGGGAAGATGTAGGAAAGGAATCCAAGAACAATGGATCTCACAGCTTTCAAACTGTACTCCGTGAAAGCTCCATCACTTCCAGAAGGAGGAATATATTATATGCCTGCCCCTCATCACTTTTTCAGGTGGGTGTCCCAAAGGACAGAACTATTTTCTGGAGTCAGAAAGCTTCCTGGGTATCATTTCATGGTGTGTTACAGTGACACTACTTTCTTATTGCTGCCACAGCCCATGCAGTTGCATGGGGCATATGCATTCTATTTTTTTCTTGCCTCCCATTGTAAGCTATGCTTCAGTTAACTTCCCTATACCTTTCCTTTTGTGCTTTAAAGTTTAACTCATTGCAAAAAGCAGAGCACTTTTATAAGACTGTAAGAACATAAGAAATGCCATATTCTGTCAGACAACAGGTCCATCAAGCCCACTATCCAGTCTCAAGATGCTGCCAGCAGCTGGTGCTTAGGGAAAGAGTATAAGAAATGGTGAGGAAAATGCTTTGGTCTCCCTGCCTCATTTAATTCCATTAGAACATTTAGATTC
>VYZW01048675.1:0-18198 GCA_013401315.1 Balaeniceps rex | reverse complement strand
GCAGATACATTTATTAACAGTCACCCTTCTCCTGTGCTTAGGGGGAAAAATTGAAAAGGAAGATTTCTATCTCAGTCTTCCCTCTTGCACAAGTACTGTAAGGAGTAGGTGGGGACAAAAAGCTGGGAGCAGTGGCAAAAACACTGAAGTTAGAGAGTGATTATGAGATAGGACAGAGGAAGCAAAGGAGTATGTAGCTGGGAATAAACTATCAAGGAAAAGACTGTTGTGAGCCAGGTGGTGTGGATGATGTGAAAACAGACATGGAAGGAGTGCTGCACTCCAGTAAGATGCTGGGGGAGAGACATCTACTCTGGACACCAAGGTATATGCAAGACTCTACGGTAGTCATCAAATAATAACTACTACATTGTAGGGAATGTAATATTGTGGCCACAGTAAAATTACTAGGGTCTTCGTATCCTTATTGATGATTTTATTTGAAAGTAGATTGTAATTGTTTTATTTATATTACTGCAGCATCTACTGGTCACAGCCAAAATTTGGCCCCACTCTCCTTCAACTTGGAGAGAATACTCCCCAAAGGCCATCAAAGTAGTACTGTGTGTTTGATTGAATACCTTATTGGATCAATGCCTTGTGAGCATTGTTTTGGCCTTAATTGAAAGCTCAGTCTGCTTAGATAGGGTTATTAGTTAGATAGGGTCATTGCAAGTTTAGTGGGAAAAGCTTAGGTATGATGAACAATGTTATACAGAATAACATCTTCTGCTAGCAGCATTCTTAGTGTTGGGTGCTGATGATGCTCTGTCTTAAGGACACCTATTTAATAGATAGCATTTTTAAATCCGTTAAGCAAGCCAGATCTGTGAGTCAGATTTTTACTTTATTTGCTGTTTTATTTCCATACCTATGTATTGAAGTGTTTGTATAGGAGAACTGAACATTTATTTGGAACAGAAAATCAAAATTTAGAACAGTTCTTTGTAATGGACTCTTATGAAAGGACCACAGCTTGGTGATTTTCTCTGTCAACTTCTGTGTGATGTTATTGTATCTGGTGTAGCTGGTAAAAAACTGGCTGACCTAAATTTGAGATTGATTAGTTGGTCATGGCAACTGTCAGGAGCAGACTTTTGGCTGCCACTAGTAGAACTTGTTGATAGGTTGCTGTTATCTCATAACATCCCTCAAGGATACAAGCCTGAGAGGAGAGCTGTGAGATGTATGTGAACGTGGCAGAGCATCTTACAGCTGAGGCACTCATAATCACTGAAGCCTGAAGTTCAGTGTGTAGAGAGAACTACTACTTAACCATCTTATAAACTTGGCAGAAATCTCTGTCTCAACAGCAGGTTAATATATATGATAATTTTATAATCCTGTATGGTATGGCTTTTCTTTGTCTTTAAAAAAAAAAAATCTTGAACACCTTTTTCTAACAAAAAATTATGCATCCATAATAAAACCTGGAGGAAACAATTCAATAAAAGAATACATATGCATCAGGAATTCATTGAATATTCTTGATTTCCCTTGGTTCCCTTCGATTTTCCTTCAAGCTTTAAACTCCTAGGACAAAATTCATGCCCAATGTATACTGAGTTCCCTGCAGTCAATGGAGTTATGTTGCAGGTGTGTTTGAAGCTGTGAACAATTTCAGAAGCGTTCTGCATTTATTCATAACAAGTATATAGTTTATACTGAACTGCTGATGGAAACTTCCTCTTTAGGTCTCTAAAGAACATTACTGTGTTTCACTTTAAAGGGAAATACAGTAAAGTAGAAAGTGATGAATGTACCTGATTGGATGGGCATGTGATTAGTTACATTTCTCATTCAGAAGAGGCTTGTTTTTTAATAAGCAACTATTCTTTGTGTCCCTGGTCCCCAAAGTACCTGAAAATAATTAGTATTGCTGTGGAAAACTGGGAATAGGGCTACACTTCTGTTACAGACATACCCAACTTTAAAGTAGGTGATGGTGGTGCTAGAAGCAGTCTAGTATGGCAACACCAAACTCAGGATATGCTACAAATCTCTGGATGAATTCTCAGAGGTAATCTTAAATATGAGAAACAACTGTTGCTGGGTTTGAGAGGCTTAAAGCTTATCATCATCCTACATGATGCTGGAATCACAATGAGTGCTGCATAGTCAAATGTTTAGTGGCTTCAGTTCACAAATGCTTGTGAAAAGCTGGCATACTTTTCTGCTTTGGTGGATTTGTATTCCTAAGGCAAATGAATCTTTTGCTGCAAGCAATGTGCAACTCCAAATAATTCCTTCAGTGAAGGAACAGGGAAAAAAATTATTAAAAATCAAACTTAATGAGAAAAGAAGGATAATTCAACACAGAGAGTCCCATTGTTTTGATACTTAGAAATCATAAGGGGTATTGTAGTGTAAAGGGAACAAAAATTTTCTCCCCAAAGCTGCAAGTTCTCCTTTAGAAGCTTCTCCACTTCAGATCACATTTATTTCTGTGGAAAACTTGTCTGCTTTTTTTTGTATTTATGGCAGGCTAATCATTCATAATGGAGCATTAGTTATTTTTGGACTGTAATTTTAATACAAGCTACAGCCAATAAAATGGCCCCACAGAAGAGAATGAAATCCCCACCATTAAACCTTTTTGATAAATTTGTACCTTAAAAAATAATGTCTCACTATATAGCTGGATGCTCATAGGGCTTCCTCCTTTCAGTCAGGAATGGATATAAGTCTTGAGAGAGAGAGACAGAGAGATGTGTATATATATGAGAGAGAGATATGTGTGTGTATATATATATGTCAAATAAGGGAATAATACCACATTTTATAATGAAAGGCCTATGGTGCAAGAAAAGTATGTGATTTTAATCAACTTTATTGAAAAAAAAAAAGAAACTGGTAGGAGTATGAATTTATCTCCACAGAGTCTAAATCCTGGGCACTGACATCTGGGTTAGGTTTTAAAATACTCCCTACTCGCCAAGAAAAGCAAAAAGTAACAAACAGCAGGCTGAAAACCTGAAATTGCACAGGGCGCTTCTCTGGCACGTAAGCCAGCTGGCACGGTATCAGTCATTTCGACAACCTGGCTCTCTAAAAAGGTGGCCACGTTGAAGCTGCCTCACCTCTGCATGTATCTTTTGTCCAGACTAATTCCTAAAGCATGCCAGAGGATAGTTCAGAAGAGTTTTACATGGCAAGGACCAAAACCACATCAGTGATTAGCCTAAAAATTTAATAGTGTGTAGCAGCAAGCATTTGTACCTTGTTTAATTTACTATATAACTGTAGCATTGGAGTCGAAGCCCCTGGTCTTGTAGCTAGGCACACTGGAAATAACTCTGAAAATTACCTAGTCAACACAGTTCCCAGCAGAACGAAATGGATGGTTCTTTCAGAGCTTCACATAGTAACCACAGTTTGAGATGGATATATAATCTCTATAATCTCTACAATCAGGAGCCTGCACTTCCTGCTCCACCCCAACACAGAATATATATATCATGGATAAAGAAAAATGTAATAGATTTACTTTTTGCTGTGGTTATATAACCTTATATATATAACCTTATGTAGAAGACAACATATCTTAGTACTCAGACAATTAAGCACCAGAAAGGTTTTCATGGAATGATTATGGATTCTCCATTTTCTGAGATTCCTAAGAGCCTACCTCACGTGCAGACCTCATATAATAATCTAATGTATATTTTTAATTATTTGGGTAAGAATGGTTTGCCTTAAATGGACCAATTGACTCTGCCTGTTTTTCTAAAAATACAATGATTACATAAAACAGGCCATTGTCAGCTGCATGGCGGGAACATCACCAGTTATATTGCCTGACTGGTTAGGGTAGGAGCCTGTTTACCTCACCTAAATGCCTGAACTTAAACAGACCAGATCTCTCCTTACACCCTTCAGAAATACTTCCCTCTCTCTCTCTCCACAATTTATTTCAGAAGATTAATGCTAATCTTAAGAACCAGGCATTTAGGATGCCTAAATTAGATGAACTAGAGTCCCACAATTCCTTTTTTTTCATTTTAGCATCATTTTAATGAAAATTTCAAGTTAAGATATTATGATTCATAAAAAATAAAAATTGCAGAGCTACACAGAACTCAGGCCTGCTGTGCTTTTATTCTCAAAATAACTTACATTTACTACATATCTTATTACAACTGTGAAATTTGTGTAGGGCAGTAATGAAACTGTCATGCTAAGCATATAGTGAGCTATTTTGCTTTGTTGCTAACTGCCTCTTTGTTTGTATTATATTTCATAAGTGTACCGTATCTTCATAAATATGATTGAATACAATAATAACTTTAAGGGAACTGCAGCAACTGCTTTGTTTTGAGAAAGGTCATATTTTAGTGTCTTGCCATTTGTATTGGACTGTTGTATATGAATATTTGTAAAATTAGAAGAATTTAAAAAATTAAGAACTGTTTAAAGTAAAATATGGCACTCATTAAAAAGAAGCCTAGAACTGTGCTGAATGGTATAAACCTTTGTAACCTGATTTTGAAATAGGAAATTAAGCAAATTTAACTAAAACTCTAACCTTATTTTCTAAAGGTGGTAAACAGCCGATATGTCATGGATTTCATTAGAAACTATCAAACATTCAGTGCTTGCAAAGACAAGGAAATGAGTAAAGACCTCTTCACCTGCAAAAAATCCATCAAGTAAGCATGTTGATATAGATAAAGCATTTCAGACCTTGAGAATTGTTTTCCTGGAACAAATAAGCTTGTAAGAGCTTGTTTTTTTGCACAACTATGATAACAAAAGGTGCAGTCACAGAGATGGATGTTAGGTGAAAATCACACTCTAACTCAGATAAATTAATTTCTGTTAAATTATCTCACCTGTGTATTGATGAGGCCTAATTGTGAACTTAAGGATTTGACTTGAAGTAAACATTTTTTTAAAGGCTTGTCTGTGTTGTCAGCCGCTCCCAACACACCAGTCACTGCTTTTAGGAAATCCTTCTCATTTGAGCACCTTAATAGCATTGTTTTCCTTTTTTTTTTTCAATTTCCAACTCCGTAAAAATTTTCTCATATGGGAAAAGTTGCCTCTAAAATAAATTTAAGCCTACTGATAATAGATCTGTTTTTCTTAATTACGTTTAGCAGTCTTCCCAGAAGGATCAGAAGTTGTAAACCATTTTGCTAAATAGTCAAGGAGTAGCCAAGTACTTAAAGAAAGCAAAAATATGCTAAATGTGGCAGTATGAAATGCTGCTTCACTGGACAAACCAAAATACTGGAAAAAAGAAAAATCATTTCAAGGGGAAGAAAAAATCAAAGGAAAAATTTAATCCATTTTCTTCTTTTCAAAGAGCCCAGAGATTTAGTGTAGGCACTTCTTGTGTCCTGTGGCAGGCTTTGGCTCTTATCTTTGTTCCATTCATGATTCGGAGAAACTTGAGTCAGACGCCATTTCTTTTTCCTTGTTCTTATGGAGTCATCGAAGGTGTTTTTGCTATTTTCTGATAGGCTGCAGCTTCACCACCTATGTATTCACACAGACTTTGGTGACTGTACTCGCTCATCTGGTGTTTATGACTGCCTTGGATATTTATTAGGCCTCTTCAGGGCCTGCCACCCCAGGAAGCCCCCACTGTTCCTGGCCCCCACCCAGGCAGCCGCCAGCCCAAACTGGTTCTTGGCATCTACTTTTTCACATCTTAATTTCTCCCTTCTTTTAAATTACCGAATTTATAAACAAAATGTTCCCACTAACCGTATTAGAAAAATAAACCCTTAATCTCCTTAGTTCCCAGCTAAATTGTGGCTTAGGTCTGAAAGTGCTAAATCCTGAGGTATCCAACCTAGACTACCATCTAGGAGGTCTGCTGTCCAGCTTTTCTTAACTGTGGGGTTTCCCATATTTGCTAGGGGTCTCCAGAAAGTTTGGGTGCTGAACTTTAGTTACCCACATTAGTTCAGAAGTGTCTGAATTCAGGACACAGGAGATTTCCTTTCTGAGTATGAAACAGGTTTCGGTGGATAGTCAGATAAGATCCACCTTAGTCCAAGTACTTGCCCATGGACAGAACAGTCTTCAGACCTGTGAAATGGAGCGACTCTGCATGCAGGCATGAGGGAAATATAAGGCAAGTTGGAGAAATGGTGACTGAGAACCTGATTCAAGCACTTGTGGTTGGGTCAAACTCTTAGAGAAGGCAAAATGCTTTGAACCTGGCTCATTGAAATGGGTTTGTGTATCTTCATGAGGTTAAAAATGCAACTTAGATCCTGGAAGCAGGGACCAAATGGCTCACCCACCCAGCCAAATGTGCCAGTGTCAGTGTTAACCCCAGGATCCCATCGTCCTTGTGGCTCTTCTTGTGGCTCTATAACCCTTGTGTGCTGAAACCCACCACCATAATGCCATGTTCCTTCAAGAAGAAAGTTTAGGAAACCACACTCCAGGTCAATCAAAGTGTCTGCCTTGTCGTGTTGATTCCCTGTATTTAGGAAAAGGGGTAAACATTTAACCACTACTCTAATCCGCCAGTTGAGTAAAATGTCTGAACTGGATGAACTGGAATCCCACCCATAGATTTTTTACAGGCGCTTATTGCTCTCCACCACCTGTATGTGGATTATATGTGGTACCAATTAGATGAATTTTCATGAAGCAGTGTCTAATGTAGGTAACTAAGAAAGGTGGCCTGATATTTTTCATTCCAGATCTGAAGATGACTCAGAGGTAAGATGATGGAATAATACAAATTCAGATTAAAAATAATATTGAATATAATTAAGCATAGGAACAACTTAATAATGAAAAGATTGTCATCTATGACTAGGTACCTTTCTGACATACACTACCATAAGGAGAAGCTATGATCTTACTGCAAAAAGAATGAGAAATTGTTCTCTTATATTATCACATTGCTTCTAATATACTATCGCTCTAACATTTTGCTTCATATATCACACTCTTACTCTGAGGTGGCTGTATCTGCAGGACTTGCAATTTGTGGTCACCTAAATGGCCAGACGATTAACTCTGCATGTACTTTTAGATGCTCTGGGTAAGAAATTAATGATGTTCCTTTAGTACTCAACTGCCCATTATAACTGGAAGTTAGCATTAAAAGCCTGGAGATGATCTAAATTAACTAAATGGAGTGGCTATTATATGACTGCATTGTAACAGAAGGTATTAAATTATAGTTTTTTAGTTACAATGAAAGTTGTTGGGAATCTCTGGCATTTTCTAGAAGCTAGTAGTGGCAAACTAAAACAAATTTACAGTCTCTTGAATTAATTTACTGTTTGTAGAATGAAAACAAGAGAGTTTGTATAGTATTCAGTACAAATTATTCTTGTGAGATTATGAAAGCTTCATGGCAAAATATTACAAAAACCTGATTTCACTCATTGGAACATAATTAGTGTTGTGTATTGACACGGCACAAAAATAATGTAAAGGTTATGTTTCCACTGTTTCCAACATGGTATGTTATTGCTGTCTACATAGATGATATCCTGAGACCTCACATCATATATATACGTGTAGTGCAAGTTGACACAGTGCAAAAATGAAAATGAAACTCTCCTATTGTCTACAGAAGGAGCACCACAAAATAATAGTGGGGCAGAAAGCTTTCAGTCCACAAGACAGAGTAAATAAAATTGCTTTAAGAGGCCAGAAGTAATAAAATACAGTGAGGCTAGAACTGATATTAATAACTCTGTCCAGAAACATTCTACATGTGGAGACAGAGCCCTGCGCTCAGACTTATTCTTTAACAATGAAAAACTGGGGACTTCCCTGTAAAAGACAATTTGATTTGTTGTGGAATGTTCAGCTTAGATAAAGGACACTTATCTTATTAGGAAAAACTCTCTTCTTTTCATAACAAAAAAGCCAAAATTTCCCTCTACCACCTGAGTAGACTATTATGGAAAAAAAAAAGTTAACTAAAGCAAAAGCTGTGACACCAAACTTGTGATAGCTACCTGATGAGATGTCAGATAAGATTCCCAATAGTATCCCCACTGGCAGATGTAGTAAAATTTTCAGCAAGTCTTAGGTTCAAAAAGACACCAAATCAGACTTCCAGCAATATTTCATGAAAGACTGATGAGAAGCATTCATCAATCCAGCAAGTAATCAAAACCCGAATAAACCAAGTTGAGGTTATGCACTGAATTTATTCTTCAACAGAATTAAATTCTAAAATGATTTGAAGATAAACAGAGGTTTTCTACACTTCACATAATTAACTTTTAAGACTCTATACAGTAGTTGCAGGGAAAAGGCGAACATTTTTCTGTCATGCTTTTACCAGATCACTGTGACATTTATCAAATTTATCGTTACTCTTGAGATGGGGACAGGTAGGATTTAAGACTTACAATGGCAGCCTTTGTGTACTGGGTCACCTTACCCAAGTTGTCTCCTCTAAAAATAAGCCTTCAATGGGATAGATTTGGTACTTAAATACAATTGCTTCAGCTGAAAGCTACCTAAACCCTCTATAACTTTCTTAATTGTCTGAACAACAAAAAAATAGGAATAGATACTCAGTCTACATGTTAGTAATTGTTCTGCGTCAAAAGTGCTCCAGCCACATTGAGAAGGTACACCCCAAAGGGTGTACCTGTATGCAGTAGTGTGCATAGTCTTTGGGGCTGTGATTTCTACTGGAATTTGTGAAGTCAGGAGTTTCCTAAACATAAAAACAGTGTTTGAGTAGTATCTTCAGTCTCTGTAATCCTCTTCTGTGTGGGCCAATAATAAAGGAAAAAAGAGCAAACTACCCATCCTTCCCCTTACTGCTGACATCATGAAAACAACTCATGGGCATATCATTCAACTATTCACTGTTGGCTCCAGTGAAAAGTCATGTCTGGCTCCTCATCTAAAACTGACCTTTTCTCTCACTGTCTGTTCCTCTTCCAGTCACGGAGTACCAGTGACCTAGATCACCTACTGCAACTGAAGTCTCCTATTAGGATTTACCTGTGTGTGAAGGCGTAATAGTCGTTCTGTCCCTGCAGTGTCTTTCCATCACTAGATCAGGGAGTAACATTCCCACATGTATCAGGATGAAACCAATAATAAGTCTCTGCACATCTGTTGTTTGTTTATATGAACTCTATGTTAGCCAATCTTTCCTCAGGGTTTTTCATCCAGTTTCTGTGTAGAAACTTTCAAGCTGTTAGCCTCGAGGAACCTTGTGTTCAGTTCTGCCTCTAAAATGCTGGCCTGAACTTTTGATTTTAACTGAGGTAATCATAATACCTTCCCTCTGGACTCACTGAGAATTAATATCCCTGAAGCAAGATCACGGATCAGCATGTCTATAATATGAGATATTGATGAATGACGTTAGGATCACTGCATATTCTTTCTCTGTTACAGATCTTGGGAGTTCTAAGGTTCCAGATTTTTTGAAGTCAGTAACAATATAAGGTCTGCAGTAGTGGGAATCTTAGTGCAATAGCAGACACTCTTAAAAAGGAGTTGATAACTTGACTTGTGGTTTTGCAGTTTCCTTTCAAAATGCTTCACAGTATTCTCACAACTGTGCACCCCAGACTAGATGGTGTCTTTGATCCCACCTCAGAGTTTACTGTGAAAAGGTTCAAACTTCATTGTGTCTGTTAGTTGTAAAAGTTACCTCTGACTTGACTGGTTGGAATCTTAGCAGGCACATACGATGTAGTAGCTTGTGACGACTGATGGTGATTAGAGAGAGCACTCAAAACACCGTCTTAGACGGGTGCCAGAGACGCAGTGATTATCTGAAGGACAGGCAGAGGAGCCAAGAACAGTGCTCTGATGTGATACCAGCTTCTATAACCCTGCCAGTGCCACAGCTGCTTGGTATTTTAGGTGGATAATTTTGCTGCTTTTATGCGACTTTTCATTATTCTTGAAAAATATCATAGAGATTTGTTCCTTGTGTGACTTTATCACAGTTTGGGAGATAATAGGAACTGGATATGGCTGGATAAGCCCCAGGCTTACTGTTCTTGGAAAAGAACATGATTATGTCTGAAAGGAGAAACACATAATCCAAGAGGAAATGTCAAAAAGGAGCACAAGAAATGCTCCCATTAACTCTGTGTATTCCTGCTTTATTGTAAATTGTGTCCTGATCAGTCTGATTGCAAACAAAGGTAGAATTTTATAGTGAAATGAATACATGTTAAAGCTTATCTTTTTTTTTAGCGATCTCAAAGCACTAAAAACAAGAAAAAGAAACATCTTCATTTCTACTCTGTACTTGCGAAAGCTATAATCAAGAAAGTTAACATTACTTTCCCAGAACATAAATAATATTGTTATCAAAGAACATCACGGTCTGGGGACTTGTCCTGGTTTCAGCTAGGAGAGAGTTAATTTTTCTTCCTAGTAGCTAGCGTAGTGCTGTGTTTTGAATTTAGGATGAGAAGAATGCTGATAACACACCGATGTTTTAGTTGTTGCCAAGTAGTGCTTACCCTAGTCAAGGACTTTCTTTTTCAGCTTCCCATGCTCTGCCAGGTGCGCGAGAAACTGGGAGGGGGCACAGCCAAGATAGTTGATCCAAACTGACCACAGGGCTATTCCATACCATATGACGTCATGGCATAAACTGGGGGGGAGTTAGCCGGGGGGCAGCGATCACTGCTCGGGGACTGGCTGGGTGTCAGTTGGCGGGTGGTGAACAGTTGCATCACTTGTTTTTTTTTCCCTGGGTTTTGTTTCTCTCTCTCATTCTCCTTTTCATTGCAATTTTATTACTATCATTATTATTGTTATTTTATTTCAATTATTAAACTGTTTTTATCTCAACCCGCAAGCTTTCTTTTGCCCTTCCGATTCTCTTCCCCATCCCACCGGGGAGGGTGAGGGTGAGAGAGCGGCTGTGTGGTGCTCAGTTGCCGACTGGAGCTAAACCATGACAGGACTTCTCACTGAAGTCTGCTTTGAGTTCAGCCCTTCCCTTTCTGGTTAAACCCTTAAGAATTAAACATTCCATGAAAATGTTTTCTTCCTAGTTCCTTTGTTTTTTCCATGTTTCCCATCTGATAGAAGCTCTAGTTATGACTTTGTTCCCTGAAGTTCAGTGAGAGTTCTGGGCTCCATATATTTACATATAAGTTTAGGAGATTTTTAATTTTTCTTCTTATTATTTCTTCTTATTAAAGAATTGGTTAGAACTTAATGTCTTCTAAGCAATTCTGAAACAGTGGTCTCCAAAACAATAAAAGTCAAAGAATCCATAGGTGTATTTGTATAACACCAAGAGCAGCATTACTATCTTCCTTCTGAACAAAATATTTAAAGGGCACTCAGAACACCTGGGAAGGATGGCCACTCTTATCTAATTTGCTGCAGGAAGTACACTGCATGTTAACTGGATGTACACAAGGCCTCCTCAACATTTCATTCTGCTACAGGCGTAATTGGAAAGTTATCAATTTCTATTACTGTCTTTAGCAATTTCAACAATTCAAGCTCCAGGTAACAGGAAGCTCAGTAATTGTTTCAATGGCTGCTGTAGTTTTGTTTCTGGACAGGGCATAGAATCATTGAGTAACAAGCACTGAGTGCCATCTAGTGTATACATCGCAGTGCATGGACAAAAGCCGCCTAGGAAAATCTAAAGAATCTCATGATTACAGTTCCTAGCAAAAAAGTGTGTAGAAAAGGTTGCTATGTCTGAAATATGAATCATTAGATTACATTGTGTCATTAAAAAATTAAGAACATATTTCAGACTAGAGGGAAAGATGTACGGACACAAAACTATTGGAGGGTCATGTATATTTATTGCTTCCGTAGGCTGAGCTCATTAAACACACCAGGAGTTCCTTGTATCCTTTTATTCCCCACATGATTTCCCAGTGTACCACCTTCTCATCCCACTTTATGTCTTAGCACAGTTAAGCCATTTACAACTTGTAATTTGCTAAATTACTTCTGTTCTTTCCTTCTGGGAAAAAAGTAAATTTTAACTGAGGTGTTTGGCAGGGTTAAAAGCTATTATATTGCTCCAGCTTTTTGATCTATAGGCAATTATAATCCCATTAGGTGACAAATTGACTTACCAATTGCCATAGCTTTGTTGGTCCCACATTTCCATCTCCAGTTTTCCAGTTTTCACTAAAATCAATAGGACCCTTCCCACTGATATCTGGCACCGTTTTCTGGAAGAATGATTGCACTATGGCCAGGCAAACAGAGCTCTTCCAGAAAAATGCCACTAGTGTGAACGTAAGTCCTTGCTTCACTTCAGACAGTACAGCCTGAAGAATTCAATCATATAAAGGCTAGGTTTAACCCTCTATCAAAACTTCTAAGGTGATAAATATCTACGTAAAGTGATAGCTGGTGTGGTTTGAAATGGCAAAAATGTAACTTAACAGTCTGGTCTTACACATATAATATCTCGTAAGTGGTTTTTCCAATGGAAGCTGGATGTTTACAATACCCACATTTGCATACATTAGTCCTGTTTCTGTTTACCTGGTCTGATATATATAATTACTCATTTCATGTTACAGATGTAAAAATCTATGGAGCTGGTTAATGACCAGCTGGACACATCAATAGATGCATTTCCAAACTTAGTATCACTTCATTTAACATTCAGTTCAGCTTTCTTCAGAAAGTTGCTTAGGTCTGTATCTCTAGATGCTCCAAAAGCCTGGATAAGATTCAATGTTATCAGAAATTCCATAACATGTTTTTGATGAAAAAAACTTTTGAGTGTCATTGTGTTAAAAGAAGAAAGTAATAGCTCAAAGGAAAACTTCTATAAAGCCACTGAGAAGGTCTCCAAGTGGATAAACAAAATATGAAACTTGTTCTTTTAGAAGAAAAATAACCACTTGAAAGGATAAATGGCTCATGAAGTGCTTGTTAAGTGCTGTATACTACATACAGCTATATGGGCACAAAGGTAGAGAGAAAGAAAAAAAAGCCACCTGCTTCTGTCAGTAGAGAAACTAATTATCCATGAATCTGTTGCTGTTTGTACAGCTGAAGTGAAAAGGATAGAAAGAACTATTGCGTCCAAGTTTACTGACTCTGGGCTGCAGTACCAATCACCTTACTACATAGGGAGGCTGGACGAGAAAACACACACGCACGTCCACACACCCACAAACCTGCTTAAAATTCTGAATATACTTAACCTAGTTACATAGCAAAAGATAACTTGTTAAAGATGACTGCTGAGTTGCAGCAGCAAGATGTGGTGAATGGCAAATAAAAGAGGAGTGCTCTTTACCAGAGGAGGTGGAGGACCTGCTGCAGATACCCAGTGGCACTGCCCAGGTACAGTAGCCGTACTCAGGGAAGAGGGGCTGGAGCAACCCTGCTCGCTCTCTTCTGATTCTACCCCTGCTCCTGCAGGGGCTGTGATTGCCCTTTTTACCTTCTTGTTATCTCCTTTGTACTTTCATGCTATACAGGGTGTTTTACATGCAATGCATACATGTTCTTTGTTGTCTCTGCTGTGTCTAAGCCAGGTTCTACCTAGCTCTCAGGACTGCATTGCTTTAGTGAGCAATAATATAGCAGTGGTGATTTCTGCTATTCCCCAAGAACAGATGGTATTACCCTATACTTGTGCTGTCAGTTCCTCTGCTATCAACCTAGGCTTGGGGTCTTGGTACAGACCAGGTGAAGGATTGAAAGCTGAGAAGCAGGTACTATTTTACAGTAACAAACCTGTTTTCTGTCCATTAAAAGTATCATTTTTGCTGTCCTTGAGGTGGAAAAAATTTCCAACTTTACAGAGAGATTATTTTCATCCATGAAAGAGACACAAGAATGAACTAGAAATACATCTGTCAGAAATCAAGCAACAATTTTAGATGGCTATTGTATACTAGACATTGTCATAATAGGCAATATATATATATAATATATATTATATATAATATATAATATATATTTGTATATTTGAGGAACAACTAACTAGAAGTGCTGTAGTGCTGGAAACAGGCTTAGCAGCCAAATCAAAATCAACATGTAACCAAGTAAGTTTGGAGTGGAAGAGATTTACTGTTGAGACATCAAAATACCAGGTGTGAATGAGTCATGAACTCCTCAAATCTCAGGACTGAATCACGACTCAGTAAATACCATGTGCCTTCTTCACACAAATAGAACAGTAAGAATCCCTCAGCTTATGAGCCAAAGCAGAACAATTGATAAACACCTTTGATGAAAGCTTGGTTTCCATAGAGAGATAAAGTAATTCATCAAGATAGCTTTTGCTGACATTTATTACACAGCACAAGTGGTTTTCCATGTGAAATAATATGTTTCATCAGAGTAGTTGGTTTAGCTGCAAAAATTAGGCAAACTTTTGAGTATCTACGGCACATTTTAAAGCTAAGCAGAAATTAAAAACTTTTGTTTAGGGCCTAGATAGACAGGTATCAGTAAGGTCATCTCTGAGAGAAAAGGTGTTTAATGCTTGCAGAGTAGATCATATATTATCAGAGGAAAAGGGCAGGGGGCAGGGAAGGAGAGGCAGAGAAGTAAATATGATAAGGTAGTTATCTTCTGGATGGAAGAGAGAGACATAATTTCTGTAACAATCCAGTAGAGGGGAAGAAGATAACAGTATTTCCTAAAAGCAATACCACTACTGAGTTTGCTTTTTGTGTATCCAGTAGAATTATGAATCTTAGTTCCCAAGATCACTGAAGAATTATGATTTGTCTGTTTCCTCTGAAGATAAAGTCTTAGAGATCAGAAATAGAATGATTTTTCTTTTTTAGAAATATTAATCTTTGTTATGTAGCCTTTTACAGAGGTTTTGGAGTGCTCATCCAAATACAAAAGGGACTGTGATGTTGTATACACTATTTGATAACTGAATATGACTGACATGGCACTTTCTCCAGAAATTATTGCTAGACCTTCACTCTCCAGTATACACAAAGCTTGGGTAGGCTAGCACTGATAGACACTGAAAGAAGTACAGAAACACTGCATCATGGAAGTAGAAGTCCTATTCAATCTCTTGCCACAGGACTTAAATTTTGAAATAATACATGGAGAACAGTGAGCACCATAGTGTTGCCTCTGCCAGTCTGCAAGGTTTAGGAAAGAGCTGGACCTTCACCACTACAGCTGTGGGGAGGTGAGAGAGTTGCAATGCCTGGAACAAAAAAGAGGACTTCGGATGCTTACTCGCTTACACATGAATCAAACTCCAGAAGTGTCCACCCATGATTCATTCAGATGAAGATGGTGTTACACTCAAAATCTTCTTTATGGGCAAAGAGGAAGCACACCTATATGAAGCCAGGAATTTTTTGCTAGTGTAATTAAAATCTTAAGAGTTTAATCATTATTAGCCCAGATCTAATTGTTAAAGAAAGAGAAGAATACAGTTAGAACACAGAATAAAGTCTCAGCAACAATAATAAAACAGTTAAAATTGCAATATACACACTTAGTTTCTACCCCTTTCCTGGTGTTATGCTCATCCTTCCCCTGCTCCTCTGGCTCCTGAGGCTGGCAGCTTCCTTCTGGTAGTGGTAGGTGATGAGTTGTTAGCGTCTGGCATCCTTCGTTGGGAGGAATATGATGTTCATGTCAATGGTTTCTTCTTCCTTATGGTAGGATCTATTGGTGTATTGGGAGCCTTGGGGCAGACGTTGTATTGGAGGAGATAGTGACCTTGAGCAGGCCATGTCTGGCAGTTACGCCACCTGCTTGGCCTTGTCTTTACCTAACAGTACAGCAAGGAAGTTCTCGTGAGAACATGCTTTAGGAATAGAGTTGTTTTCTTGCAAGGAAATTATATAATAGCTCAGATGACCAAAAGGAAGAGCATCTCTCCATGGGTGGGATTTGCTCTGCTCTGTGCAGCATGCTGGAGGAAAATCCATCCAGGCTTCGTCCAATGCTGTTTGAATGCAAGCTGCCCAGCATCTGAAAGGATTTACTCCCTGTCTATATTCCTCTTCTTACTTTGCCTTATTAAAGCAGTTAGCTTATTAAGTAATTTGTTGTCAGGCCTTTCTTATTGAGATCCTGCACTGGCTTGCTCTCACATCACCCCCCAGGTGCAGAACATGGGGTCATTCCTAAATGCTTGCTAACACCCATTTACACTTTTCTCTGTCTTCATTAGTCTGCATCTCTCTGTTACATCCGAATTTACTATATGCGGTGACGTTTGCGTGTGTTAGACACATAATGCTAAATTTGTTTGTTCTCCTTGTTACCCCTAACCCCAGTTTTGTGCAGCTCCAAAGTCACCATCGCTGAGTTAAAATAAAGTTGCAGGCCAAGACTAGTTCAGACAGAGCAAGCCAGACAAGCCTCAATCCTGAGGCCTTGCAAACTCAGTACAAAGCTTTAATAAGTTTTAATACTTTAACTCTTTCTAGCAATTTTTCATTAAAAATAAAGACAATTATTACTCTTTTATCGACACAAAACTTTTTGACCAGTAAGGCTTATTACACATAAATATGGTTCTTGTCAGTTGTGAGAATACCGTCATTAACATAATTATCACTTCTAAGCTGACAGGAAATTTGTAATATGTAAAAGAAGTTTATGGATAGAAATCTCCAAGATATCTGGATTTTCTCATCTCAGGTCTGTCAATAGCTCAGATTTCTGACTTGGGTCACTAGCTAAAAATTCTGAAAAAGGAAACCATGTTAGTTGTAGGAAATGGAATAAAATGCATAATAAATTTAGCAAAGATGGATAAATAACTTTAGTCTGATGCCACTGGGAGATTACAGGTTACACTGGGCGTAGCTCCTAGTAATGGGCAGCATCACAGAAGGAAATATTAAGCCTGGAACATGCTGTGTGGAAGATTTCAGTTGAATCAGCTGTTAGACTTTTAGTAGGGAAAGGAGGTTCCTGGTTATTCTTTGAGTTTATAAGTAGTATAGATAGACCATGCTGTACCCTCCTCAGGGCTCTACATGTATCATCAAACATATGCTAGAGTAGACAACCTGGGATCCATCTTAAAATGGTCCCTATTGCAGCTGCTAAAAAGGCAAGCCAGGTCCTGTAAATTACCTCACCTCAGGTGGGACTCAGGTTACCCACACGGGTATTCAGGGCTGCATCCTTGCAGTGCTCCAGCTTTTCAGGCTGCTCCCATGGCTGCCAGGCTAGATCTCAGTTTCAGCAGTGCAGTTTGATCAGTCTAGTAAGATCCTTTCATGACCAAATAACTTAACCTAGAAAACTCTCCATTCTAATCAACAAACCTGTAGCAAATCAAAAAAAGTTCAGATATTAGTTGCCTGAAAAATATTTACAACCCTGCTAAGTTATGGAACTAACAGAACCGATGTCAGTTAAATTTCTCTTTTTTATGTCAGGTCCTTGTCTAAGAGCTTGGCAAATGGCAATACATTTTGCTAGTGTTTATTTCTGCCTTGTATCAGCTCAAGTTCTGTAAAATACAGGTAAGCAGGATGTTTGGGGTTTTTTAAGGTTAAAATATTCCACAATGAACAATAAAATGAAAAGCACAAGCAAAGGTGCAGAACACGTGCAATTCACATGGGCCATTCTTATTCGGTGCAAAATGCTGGTTTGAAGTGTGGTTAGCTTTACAAGAGAGGAGGGTCTGGAATGGTCCCAAGCCTTCCAAAGCAGTCATGTTTTCTTTGGGTGCCTTACAGACCCAAATTAATCCTGAAATCAAGCATGCTGCTTTATGTATCAATCCAAAATATCTGTCTGGTTCTTTCGCTATTAGTTCATAAGAGCTATCAGTATTTGGATCAACCTTCTGTCTATAGAAGAGTCTAATTAGTTTCAATATATGAATTAAAAATGAAACAGAACCACATTTACTGAAGCAAACTAAGGTAAAGAACAGACCAAGCCAAGCAAACCAAACTCTGGATTATGTACTAGACTTAATTATTCATATGAGCGGTTTCCTATAAGGAAAAAAAACAAGCAAGCAACAAACTCCCCAAACTGGACAAATTTAAGAAGCGTCCAAAAGTGAAACAATCTTGGGGCCCAATACTGTATGGGTAGGTGTTCTCTCCGTTTTAAATGTTTAGGGTTTTAAATTTCTGTGTAGCAGCGTTAAAATCTGTACTTCTGCTTTCCTCTTGAATAAAACACAAATCCATGTTTTCCGGAGTTATGGCACCATCTCCTGGCAAGATGGAGTGTTTGCTCGTAATTGATAAAACGTACTGTGAATCAAATCAAAAAAGATATAGAATCATAGAATCATAGAATCATAGAATGCTT
>VYZW01048664.1:0-47351 GCA_013401315.1 Balaeniceps rex | reverse complement strand
CCGAGCCCTGCCCGCGGCCCCCTCCTGCCTGCACTTGTTGCTGCCCGGCAGGGCTGGGCTGGCTCCTGGTTTAGGGCGGTTTTATTTCGGGGGGTGGTTTTGGAGGGGGTGGAGGTTGCAGCCTCCCCTGCCGTCCCCAAGCAGCCAGCGGTGTCCGGCTCGGCTCCAGCCTGCTCCCCCTGAGGCCAGAGCCAAGCCTGAGCCCCCCCTTTTCCCCTCCCCAGTCCCATCTCTGCCCCCCTCTCCTGCCTCCGCCGACCCCCAGCTCCTCGCCCGGAGGAAGGGTGCGCGTAGCGTGCATCTCCCATCCACCGAAATCTATGATCAGCTCGGTGTGTGTCTCCTCCTACCGTGGACGCAAGTCTGGGAACAAACCACCCTCCAAAACATGCCTGAAGGAAGAGATGGGCAAAGGGGAAGAGTCGGACAAGATCACCATCAATGTAGGTGGCACCCGGCATGAGACCTACAAAAGCACCCTACGGACTTTGCCGGGCACCCGCCTGGCCTGGCTCGCCGACCCCGATGCCCAGAGCAACTTTGACTTTGATGGTAAAAGCAATGAGTTCTTCTTCGACCGTCATCCCGGGATCTTCTCCTACGTGCTCAACTACTACCGTACCGGCAAGCTGCACTGCCCCGCGGACATCTGCGGACCCCTCTTCGAGGAGGAGCTGACCTACTGGGGCATCGATGAGACGGACGTGGAGCCCTGTTGCTGGATGACCTACCGCCAGCATCGCGATGCCGAAGAGGCCCTGGACATCTTCGAGAGTCCCGAGCCTGGTGGAGGGGCCGGTGGAGAGGAGCCTGAAGAAGAAGGGGGTAGGGAGATGGCCCTTCAACGCCTGGGCATGGATGACAGGCCGCCGGGGGCGGCGGGGGCTGCCGGAGGGGGTGGCTGCTGTCGGAATTGGCAGCCCAGGATGTGGGCGCTCTTTGAGGATCCCTACTCGTCCAAGGCAGCAAGGGTAAGCTCCCAAAATGCGCCAGCGGGGAGGTGGGATGGGGCCGTGCTGGGGTTGTGCCTTCATCTGCCTGTCCCCGTGGGTGAGATGGGCTCTCCTAGTGGGTTACGTGGGGCTCCCCGTAGCTGTCCCCCTCCTACCATGGGGCACGTTGGCCATCTCCCATCCTACAGGCAGCCTCTTCCATCATCTCCCCATCCCCTCGCAACGCATCGCATCTGGGGGAGCTGGGCTGAAACTGGGGGGCAAGCCCACTCCCTGTCCCCTTCGCACCCTCGGGTGCTGCCGGGGCACCTCCTGGGCACACGGAGAAGAGGGAGAGTCCTTGGCAGGGCTGAGTCCTGGCAGAGTTTCAGGGTGCTCTAGGACAGGCAGGATTGCTTGGGTTCTTCTCGCTGGGTTGGGTGCATGCCCACGCCAAAACCCACCTTTAATGGCCCTGGTGTGGAGTGGGGGGACAGGGCTGGTGCCTGCTGGCGCTCAAACCAGGTCCTGAAGCAAATGGGATCCTCGTGGTTGTCCCCAAGGAGCTCGTGCTCCTCTTCTACAGCAGCAGCAGCAGCCCCAAAGGACACCCCGTGCGTCTGCGCGAGCACCCCTCCCGGCGCCCTGCAAGCACCCTCGTCCCCGCACCCCTGTCCCCCACCGTCGCCGCGTCGATGCTGCCCACGCGCAGCATACGGTCCCCATCAGCACGTGCGAGCGCAGGCTCTCAGCCACGGTTAACACAAAAACACCCCCCCCCCCCGCAACCCCCTTCATCCACGCACGTCCCTGGGGACCCGGCGCACCATATACACATGATCATATGGACGTGCTGACGTCCCCCCACGACCCCCCCATCCTCACGTAGACGATCCCTACCCACAGACACCGACATGCCCGGGACGTACCCCCCGTAACCAGTGCCCAGCCCAGCTCGGGCACTATTTGCGCACGTGTCTCCTCTCCCAGCTACTCTTAGATCACCCCCAAAGCACTGCCCACCGACCCCCAGACACCCACCCCCGCCGTTCCATCCCCATCCGGTCCCATCCCCAAGCGCGCGTGTCCCCCGTCACTCCCAGCTTATAAATCTGCCGCGCGCACACGCACACACATATAGATATTTGGGATCTAAATGAATTCTGGATGCATTTAGAGGTGTAAAAAAACCCATCAATCGTAAGAAATCCTGCAGGCATTTCACACCCACCAGCAGCGCAGGGGGCAAGGGGTCGGTTTGTCAAGGCGGTGTTTCTGCAGCTAACGTAAGAGCGACACACGCACACACGCAGAGGATGCTTGGGCAGCAAGAGCTTTACTCGGTTTGGAAGGGGTACCCGATTCTTTGCCCATCTCTCGTTGCCTCTGAGGGATGCTCCGAGTGGTGCAAAGCTCCAAATTAAAAAATAAACCCAAGCAGAATAGTTCAGCTCTGATTTTTCATGTTGTTATGGCTTAGGAGAACTGCTTTGGCAGAAGGGGAAACTGAGGCACGGGGCAGTGCAACCAACCTAAGTGAGTGCAACCTGCCCAGTGCACCCAGTTAATGCAGGGAACCGTTACTGGTTTGGAGCCACCATGCAGCACTAGGAAGCTCCGGGACCCACGAGCATCTCCGCAGGTACAACGCTCATGGTGCTGCCCTGCTGTTTTGGGGTGGCTGAAGTGGGATTTCTTTAATACTGCCCCATTTTGGGGTCTCCCCCTTCCTTTTCAGAGCAAAAGGGGTGCTGCCGGCCGCGGCATTTGGCCTCGGGGATGTGCCGGAGCAGCCGGTCCAGTGCGTCTTGCCAAACCTTGGCAGCAGCGGGCAGGAGAGCGGTCCCAGGTTGTGTGCGTAAAACCTCTCCCTCCGTCGTGCGACGGCAGCGACGAAGAGTCTCGGGGGCTGAATTTCCCCGGTCCTTGCTCTTCCTCACCCGCGGAGCAGCCCCTTGGGCCCTGACTCAGTTCACTCCTGGCTATTTCCATCTTTCCCTCCTGCCAGCACTTTTCTTCTCCGGCATCTCCTGAGCTGGCAACTGCGTGAGCGTGTGGTTAGAAATTCCCCCCGCCGAGTTTGTAGCATCTTTTCCTTGTAGCATTGATGCCCACGGGACCTCGGCTCCTGTGTCTGGTCCAGCCTCAGTAAAAATTTGGTCCCTAGGGTAGCTGCTGGCCTAGCTGGAGCGTAAAACTTTTTCTCCCCATGGCGAAACTGCCCTGGTTGTGATTTTCCCTCTCCTTCCAAACTCTGCTCGCTTGTAGCTCCTCGTTATTTTTCCCTTTGCACCCCTTTGTGGGGTCCTGACCTCGCTTCCATGGGGACTTCCAGGCCAGTGACCCCCTGTAGGGTCATGGGTTTTGTTGGGAACCCCCATCCCAAGCTGTTGAGCGCAAGTTGAGATCGTGGAGATCATCGGCAAGTTCTGGAGGACTTGTTCGGTGGGGATTTTGGTGCTGTATTGGTGGCCGCTGGCTATAGACGTTGATTTTATTTTATTTTGAAGAAAGCTTTGGAAAACCACTTGAGCTTGGAGCAGAGGCCAACGCTGAGAGAAGACATCTCAGGGCAGATCTTCAGCTGACACAGAACTGGAGCAGCACTATTGGCTTTGGCGGGGGGGGGAGACGGTGGTTGGCACCGGCTGCGAACCTGACTTTCTATTTTTAGAGGTTGCTTTTGCTCCTGGGGCTGAATCAGATCTCACCTGTACGGCTCGTACAGCAGGGCTGCTGCATTGCCTCAGTGTTCGCAGGGTCCCGCTCTTTTCCTTCGCAATTTTTTTCTTCCGACTTTGCTTTGAGTCCAAGTTTTTACTCTTGGAGTTTTCCTGAGATTTCCCCATACGAGGAAACTCAGGAATGTTAGCCCTCAGCTGAGAAGCGAATTATTTTGGCCGTGCCACCTCTGTATGGACACACTTGTCTGGTTAAACCGGCCTGCCTTTAAAATCCCGCTTTTTTGGTCGGGTTTGCTTCCCGAATTGCGCCTGGCTGATGGGCGAGGGCCGCCTTTGGCGCTGCCGCCAGCACAGCAGCATCCCGGCGCGTGGTCCAGAGCGGCCTGATCTGAGGGGTACAGAGCATCTCAGCCCATCCCCGAGCAGGGGTCTATCGCTGGGTGGGGAGAATCATCTTCAGGAGGTTTCGCCATCAGTTAGAGCCTGGCTTAAACTTCACACCTAACTTTCGGAGGGCTGATGCTCTCTGCGCTGGACCCACCCGGCTTTGCCCTTGGGGACACCCCTCAAGGATGCTCTCGGCAGGCGCAGGGCTGCCGGCACATCACCACCGGTGTCCAGGGCTGAGTTTTTCTCAAGCGTGACTCAGACTGTCTCTGCTGCTGATTCACTCCAGCCAAGGACCCCGGCTGTCGTCTCGAGCAGGCTCGCGGTGCGGCTGCCTGCTGAACGCAGCCAAGGCGGGTGGGTTCGACAGCGAAAGGTCGCATCCTGCTCGGCGCGGGCAGGGTGGGTTAGTAGCAAAGGGTGCTGGAGCAGGAGCTGCTCCCAGGAAGCCAAACCCGCTGTGCTTTTGTGCTGGAGGAAGGTAGAAGAGGAGCTTTTCTGCTCAGAGGCTTTTTTTTTTTTTCGGGGGCTCTTTGGAAACAGATGCTCTGGGTAATGGACTCATCATGAGCTCATCCTGCCGGCGAGGAGCGCTGAGCAGGATTGATGGGGGGGACGACAACGCGTTTTCTTTCTGACACAGCCTGTGATTTCCACCGCGTGCTGCCGGTCCCTCCTCGCTCACATCCAAGGCGGGGAGGAGGAGGCGGCGCGGAGGGGACAAAGGTCTCACCCGTCGGGCTGAGGGGAGAAATGGGAGCATCCGGGTGCCACCAGGGTGCCATCATCCAGCGGGATGCTGAGCTCTGCCTGCTCCTCTCCTCCTCGTCCCGCCCTCTCGGTGCTGGGACCGTTCGTGGGCGCATCGTCCACCGCTGAGCCTTAGGGAGCAGGGAGGGGGCAAAAGGACATCTCTGGTACATCCCGACCCCAAACCTCACAGCCGTGAATGGTGCGAACATCTCATCTGGGGGTGCTGGGGTGAACGTGGGGGAAAGCTCTTTGACTTTGTCCTCTCACAGTTCCCTTTCCAAGCCAGTGGAGCTCCAAACCCAGGCTGTTGCAGGTCTCCCTTCATCCCCATCGCTGCCATTTCTGGCACGTCTCCAGCCACAGCTGGAGCCCGGCACACCTTCCCCTGGACCTATCGTACCACTTGGAGGAAGGTTCTGGACTGGTAGCCCCAGGCACCTGAGGTTTGCTGTCAACTCATGGGGCAGGTCCAGGGAACCCTCCATGTTCTCCATCCTTGGTCTTGGGGAAGTGGGTGGCAGCAGCATGGCTCCTGGGGTGTTTTGAGCCTGTTGCCCTCAATTTTACTGAATGAGGACTTCTCCCATCCCTAGCAGGGATTAGAAGAGATGAACCAAAGGCAGGTGACACCAGAAGTGTGTCTCAGGCTGCCCCAAAGTTGTCACGGTGGTTCATAAAATTGCTGCTCTCCTCCAGAGAGGAGACGTTGACCCAAATCATCTAATCAGGAGGGGTTGACCCAAATCAGCTAATGGCCCGTGTAATTCCTCCTCTTGCAGGTAGTTGCTTTTGCCTCGCTTTTCTTCATCCTGGTCTCCATCACAACCTTCTGCCTGGAGACGCACGAGGCCTTCAACATCAACGTCAACGTGACGGAGACCCTCGTGGTTGGCAACACCACAACGATCCTGCTGACGCACAAAGTGGAGACGGAGCCCATCCTCACCTACATCGAAGGCGTCTGTGTCCTGTGGTTCACCCTCGAGTTCCTGGTTCGCATCATCTGCTGTCCGGATAAGCTTCTCTTCGTTAAAAACCTGCTCAACATCATTGACTTTGTGGCCATCTTGCCCTTCTACCTGGAGGTAGGTCTCAGCGGCCTGTCCTCCAAAGCTGCCCGGGACGTACTGGGCTTCCTCCGGGTGGTCCGTTTCGTCCGGATCCTCCGGATCTTCAAGCTGACACGGCACTTTGTGGGTCTCCGGGTGCTGGGTCACACGCTCCGGGCCAGCACCAACGAATTCCTGCTCCTCATCATCTTCCTCGCCTTGGGGGTCTTGATTTTCGCCACTATGATCTACTACGCCGAGCGGATTGGAGCCAAGACGTCTGACCCCCGCGAGAGCGACCACACTCACTTTAAGAACATCCCCATTGGCTTCTGGTGGGCTGTGGTCACGATGACGACCCTGGGCTACGGCGACATGTACCCCAAGACCTGGTCGGGCATGGTGGTGGGGGCTCTCTGCGCGTTGGCCGGGGTGCTCACCATTGCCATGCCCGTGCCCGTCATTGTCAATAACTTTGGGATGTACTATTCGTTGGCCATGGCCAAGCAGAAGCTGCCAAAGAAGAAGAAAAAGCATATACCCCGGCCGGCCCCGCTGGACTCCCCTACCTACTGCAAATCCGAGGAAAACTCCCCCCGTAACAGCACCCAGAGCGACACTTGCCCGTTGGCGGTAGAGGAGGGGGCAGCTGAGCGGAAACGGTCAGGTGAGACCCCAAAGGTGGGGCAGAGGGAGGGGGAGACCTCCGGGAGCCTGCAAAGCGGTGGTTTTGGTCCCCTCTGTCCCAAGAGTCCCTGGGGGCCGCCCTGCTGCAGGATGCGGCCCCCAGCTCTTGGGTTGGTGAGAGCTTGGTGCAGAAAGGGCTGGGACCCTTGGGTGTCTGGGTGTTGGGTGCCGTGTTGGTGGACCAGGATGCTGCAGATCAAGATCCCCCCTCCAGGCGGGGGGAGAAAGGCCGTATCCTGCTCTCCTAATGGCATAGATCAAGTGACCATGGGTGATTCAAGGCGTCCCTACCTCGCCCACCTCTTCCTCGCGCCGACAGAGGTAAGATCATTTGCCTGATTCCCATCTTAGCCTGGGGTAGATCTTCTTTTGCTCCCTCCTACCATAAATCAGGGCAAGCTTCACCAAAATGGACAAACCCATGGGGCTTGACCCCACCTCCCCATTCCATCTTCTAGTAGATGGAGCATCCCTGCACGGCAAGGTCAACGCTGCTCCAAATCCTGCGCTCAGGCAGGAGCAAAATCAGCCCCCGTACATTTATTATGTGATCTCATGCCCTGAGCTGAAGTTTTTGGGGTTGGGCCAGTCTTTCCTTCGGGTCAGGAGAGGGCATGGCCCCAGCTGTGGGCAGTCGTTGGTGGGCAGCATCGCTTGGGCTAAGCTTGGGGGGCTGCGAGAGCCCTGCCGTGGTGTCACTGCTGGCCACGGCGGCTGCTTGGCCCTTTTGGTCTTGGTTTGCTGCCAGCGGCACCCCCAGAGCGACCACGGTGGAGTTGTGTCCTGCTCCAGTTGTGTCCTGTTAGGTGGGTGGATCTCGAAGACCAGGGGTGTTTCTTTTCCTGGCAAACCCTGCTTGGCTTCACGCAAGGGTGTACAACCCTCAGCAGGAGTAAGAGCTGCTGTTTGCTGCTTGGGATGAAAATCTGGCATGGTCCTGCTCCCATGGTCACTCAAGTTAGCACGTCCAGGCTGTTCCGTACCTGAATTTACGGGTGTTGCTCTGGGCCATCTCCAATCTGGTCTTCTGCTGCCTTGCAATGGTCTAAGCAAACCCTTCTGGCCACCCCAAGCACCTCGTCCTGTGGGTTTGTCAACTGCTGATGGGTCTCTGCCACCTTCTTGCAGACTCTAAGCAGAACGGCGAGGCCAACGTGGTGCTGTCAGACGAGGAGCAGCCGCTGTCGCCGACCGATGAGGAGAAGCGACCCATGCGGCGCTCCAGCACCCGCGATAAGAACAAGAAATCCTCCACGTGCTTCCTGCTGGCCACGGGTGACTTCTCCTGCGCAGCGGATGGAGGCATCCAGAAAGGTATGGCTGATGCTGGAGGCGTGAGCCGGCCCACGGGCTGGGGAGGGCGAGGTGGAGGAGTGAGGTAGAGGTTTATCGCATCTGTCCAAGATGGGGGTTCACCTCCATCTGCCTGCCTGTTCTCTGCTCCCCAAATCCACTTGTCTTCCTCGCTCTCCATCTGCTCCATCTCCGTCCACCCCGTCTCTCCGTGCTAGCTCTACCCTTTTTGTTTTCTCCTCCCCCAAGTCCTCCTCCCCTGATGGCCACTGTTTGGGGTCTGCGACCCCATGCTGGCAGCACCGCCCTCCTTGGGGACAGGTCTGTCCCTTTGCTCCTCAGTGCTTTGACTTCTCCCATCCCTCTAGCTCTTCTCCTTGGGTCTCCGTCACCCATCTCAGGGTGGTGCGAGGAGGACATCTCTCCTGGGAAGGTGGTGAGGTTGTGACTGAAGATGCCCAAAAGGGAAAAAAATCCACGGGCTTTTCTTTTCCTCTCCCCCTCCGATGTCTTTTGGTGGGTTTGAGCATGGGGAGCCGCGATGTGTCAAGCGTTGCCTTGCCAAAAGCAACCGGGCTGCCAGAAAGGGGTTTCCTCTGGGTTTGGAAAGTGAGCTTTGCGAAGCGTTGAGGTTTTCTGTGGGAAACTGGGGGGGGAGATGAGTCAGGAAAACACAAAACTCTTCTTCCCATGACAAAGCAACAGTCTTCTTCACCCTGGTCCCTTCGCACCGTCCTCCAGCCTTCTCTGCTCCACCAGCGACCATGCCCCGTGCCCCTGCGAGGGTAAATCCAGTGCCTACCTCGAGCCCCAAAATCCACCTCCGTTGCTGGGATAATTCTTAGGACGCGGCTCCGTTTTTTTTTAGTTCTGCAGTTTTTCTTGTGTCTTCAGGGTGGTGTGGGGTGATGTAGGCGCAGAGCTGACCTACCTCTGCCTCCTTGGTACCATCGAGTCCCAGTTCCTCACAGGAACGGTGCATGTGGGGCTGGGACCAGGCAGGAGAAAAGATGATGTGCTACGGAGAGGGTTGTCAAGCACTGGACCCGGCTGCCCAGGGCAGTGGTGGAGTCCCCATCCCTGGAGGTATTTAAAAGCCGGGCAGACGAGGCGCTTAGGGACATGGTTTAGTGGTGGACAAGGGACGGTTGGACGCGATGATCTTAAAGGTCTTTTCCAACCCAATGATTCTGTGATTCTATGATTCTATGATCTCTGAGCTGCACGCCAAGACCTGCTAGCTCGTGGCGTTGGTGCTTTGGAGGCCCTCAAGGGTTTGGGTTGGTAAAGACTGGATGGGCTTGGGACATAGGGAGGATCTCAGCGTTGGGTCTGCGACCTCCAGCCCTCAGGTTCATCTCACACGCTCCTGGCACCTTTTAGACCGGGGAGTCGCCTGTTTTCATGCACGAGGCAGCCCAGCTCATCCCAAGCTGGCCTGGCCGGGCTCTCCAACAGCCCCTGGAGCGAGGGGAGGTGTTTGGGGGCAATCACATTTATTCCATTAGTAGAAGCAAATCGGTTGCTTCCTCCTGGGACATCAAGGGTTCCCTTTGGCGTTCCTGCTCAGCATCGTCCCTTAGGAAGAGGAAAAAGATGAAAAGCTTTGCTCATCTTTGGGCCGAAGGGTACGATACAAAATATTTGCTTGGAAAGCCTCAGGTTTTTCCTGGCAGTGCCTTTTTCTGTGAAGTTGGTCTCTTTTCTTAATGCCTGCTAATGAGAAGAAGCGAGGGGGCTCTAGTCCTGCCCCAGACCGGGGGGGACGCTGAGCTGGGAGGGATGAAGGAGAGGGATGAAAGGCAGTGCTGATCTTCATCCTTACAAGATGCTCGAGTCAGGCATCTCTTCAGCTGAAGCATTTGAGCTTGGTCCCACTGAAGCCAGGAGAACCAGAGCAGATCTAATAGCTGAGGATCCAGTGATGCTCGTGCTGGGCACCCAAATCACATTACTTGGTTGCAGGAGACCGGGAGGTTTTTCTGGTGGCGACAGCTATTGGAAAGCTCGCTTTGGTGATCTTCATTGGTTTGGTCTGGTGTCCTTCCCGCAAATGTCAGAGCGCTAGTTACAATTAAAAATAGATGTGTACGTGGGTCACTTACCCCCGCCTTGCTGACATGGTCTTGCACCCAGGGAAAGGTGGATCCAGAGGGGCTTGAGTGATGCGTGAGACCTTTTGGGAAGAGGGAACCTCAATACCTGCGTCTGCTTGGGCTGTTGGGGATGCTGCGAGGTCAGGGCCGATGCCTTCCCCGGTGAAATGCTCCAGTGCGGTCAGGGTTGGTGGTGACCAGAGATGATCAGAGGGGCAAAGCAGCCTCCTGCGCTCCAGCCAAAAGCTGTTGGGAGCCGCAGAGGTGCCTCTTCCCTCAGCTCTGATTTATCTCCTGCTGAGCCTGTTTGTTCTGGTACTGGGATGTTGGCAGCTCTGCAAATTGAGATGAGCTTGATTCTGAGCCCGACTTGCTGATGGCCATCTGTCAGATCCTGGGACAGGTACTGGTGTCTGTACAAGCTGCGGAAATCAGGAGATGGAGCTGGGTCAGGAATATGCTGCAGATCTCGACGTCCATCATGGTTCGAGCCCAATTCCAGCGGTTGGTCTCGTTGGGGCAGCTCGAAGAGAAGAGCTACCCCTGCCCACCACCGCTTGGACCTGGGCCCTGGAGAAGACCGAGCTGGATCGCAGTGGATTGCCATGTGGCACGTGTTTCTTGTCCCTAGTGCTGCTCCCGGTGGCGTCACCTTATTCCGCTGCTCCTGGGGATGGCTCTAGACCCCTTATCTCCCTCCAGCCCTCGGGTCCTGCTCAACAGTTCCCCAAAATGTGTCCTGCTGGGGCACAGGCACCTTGGCGTGGGTCTGTCTTGGCGTGGGTCTGTCTTGGCATGGGTCTGTCTTGGCATGTGAGCGCCCATCTTCTGCTTGGATGGAGCGACGTGGAGGCAGGATGAGTCCAGCATCCCCCATGCCAGCGAGGTTGGGTATGATGGTCTAGGAGAAGGTAGTGGTTGAAACCAGGGTGGGATTTCAAGAGGAGCCAGAGGGAAGGGGGTTAAGTGGAGGGAAGGGGATTTACCCTTCGATGGCGCGCTGGCGTTGCAAAGCGGCAATTTTTGGCTTGGTTGCCAGAAGCCAGAACATCACGCAGCTGATTTTTACTCCGCCGCAGCTGATTTTTACTCCGTCGCTTGCTATTAGGGCCACGACGGGCGCGTGGCTTGAGCGGCGTGGGATCGAGCGTGGGGATGCTCACGTGAGCGCCCACCGGTGATGCTTGGCTGGGCGGGGAGCAGGGACAAGCCCACGTTTGGCCGGGGCCGCACGTGCGAGATGTAGACGAGCGCCAGGCCGCCGTTATAAACACGCGCAGGTGTTCCTGGGCAACGCTGCCTGCTTGCATTACCCCGTCCCCATCTGCTGCCGGCTCCCAGCGCCTGCGAGCACGCACGTGCGCTTGCGAGCGGCGAGCGTTCGCACGTGGGGAGCGCGGCATTGCCAGGTCCCCGGGGAAGAGCCCCCGGGGGTTACCCGCTGCCCCACCGCTCTTGTTTATAAGATGCCTCCACACGGCTCCTTGGCAACAAACCCGTTTATAAAGCGATGCCGGTGACCTCAGTTAGCACCTATGCGAGTTGCCGGGATACCGGGCTCCGTTAACGAACGGCACCGGTGGCAATTAGCAGAACGCGACCCTCCGGCGCTTTGCAGCTTGGCTCTGTGGTGGCACCTGGCCCTGAGCTTGGTGGAAAACCACGACGGCTTTGAGGGATGGAGTCCTGAGCTCCTTCCCAGGTGCTCCCACGAGCGTGGCTTGACGCGCGTTGGGAATTAATTGATGGAGAAAATGAAGTGTTGGGCTGGGGGCGGGTTTGCCCGCGGAGACCCGTTGCAGAGGGGCCCTGGGGAAATCAAGCCATTTTATGAAGTGCTGCCCCAAACTGCGATGCTTGAGGCTTAATCAAAACTGGCAGCATGATTTTGGCCCCGTTCCTCCGCCCTCCTCCCACCCTTTTCTATTCAACGAGCTGAGCAAGAGGGCAAAGAGCATCCCTATAAAGTGCTCAACGGCATCAGCGCGTCCTTGCGTCTCCAAGGCGGCTTCCAGCAAGCCCCGACCCCGTAACACCTCTCTGCCAAATCGATGCTGTTTGGGTGCTGGGTCCATCGGTGACCCCAAGCTTTCAGGGACCGGTTGCATCTCAGCACGGTTGTTTCCCACACGCGTGGCAGGGAAATGCATGAGCTCTTCAAAGAGCCTCGGCGCTCCCGGGAAAAGAGCAAGGTTTGCTGAAAGATGAGCCCGATGCAGGTTTTTTGGGGTTTTTTTGGGGGGGAGCTGGGGGTCTTTATATCGGCTGCTGTAGGTGGGGAGCATGCCCAGCTCGGGATGGGGCTCCCCCCCCGGCTCAGGGCTGCGCTCGCTTCCCTCCTCGCTCGCTGCGTGGCTTCATGCCAATAAATAAAGGAGGAAATTGCTCTTCTCTTTGGAGCCTGGTTCTGCTCTCGCTTCCGCTGCGGGCACTGGGAAAGCTTTGCTGAAGTCAGCAACAGGTTTAGGCAGAGCGGCCTTCTGCCCCCCAGCCCTTCCGCTGCTTCGAGGCTGGAGGGGCCGTGTTCCCTGGGGGTGCTCGGTTATGGGAAGAGGTTGAAGACTCCTGTGCCTCCCTGCTGGCTGCTGTGGTTGGGAAATGAATAGGAAAAAGGTATAAAAAGGGGATAAAAATCAGATTTAAAGAGGCAGTGCTCTGGAGCCTTTTCCAGGCGATGCTCGTGTCGCAGCATCCTCCTCGGGTGTGCGTGGAGGTGATGCTGCGATCGCTCCGGAGCGAGCCGTCAGCCCTGATCCAAGCCCAAACCAGCCTGGCCGAGCCAGCACCCAACCGTGGGTGCCTTTGCATCAGAGCAGAACCCAAAAATGTGCCATTAACTCCCCGGGGGGACGCGGGGACGGTTTCTCAGCTTGGCACTGCCCAAGGGGCATCACCCGATGGATGCCATCGCCTTGTTTTTCTGCTGTCGGGGAGCCGGCTCCCTCCGCTCCCCGCTGCGTACGCACACGCGCTCGCTTTTTCTGGGGCCGAAGGGAAAGGCGAGGCTGGATTTGCTCGCCCGGATTTGCTCGCCCGGGCACTCTTGGGGAAGAGGCAGCGAGCGTGGCATGGCGCGGGGCGGTTGGGCTCGTCGCGGCCGGGAGCATCCTTCATTTTCCCTATTTTGGCAGCAGAGCCGTCCCTGCAAGGTGCAGCCATCCGGAGAGCAGATCTTGGGGTTCATCTATGAGCAGGGCTGCTGTCGGGACCTAAAAATCCAATTTTCAGTCCAAATACGTAGTTTCTTTCCAGAAAGAAAAGTGGCTTTTGACCCGTGAGAGCATTTGTTCTGGCTGTGGCTTTTCAATAAAAGCTGGAGCAATTTCTGGCTCTTTGGGGGGGGTGTGAAGGGTTCCCGTGCTTAAAGCAATAGAAATATTTGCTCTTTAATGCGATTTCTTACGGAAAATAATGAGCACGTCTACCTGCTCCTTTCCGTACAGAAAGGTGTCAGCAGCAGCTTGCTGCTACAGCCGGCTTGGAAACCAGAGCCGGGGGAATAACTCCTTCCAAATCCCAGATTTGCTCGAGTTCCGCTGCTTTTCCCCATTCGCTTCAGCCCACAAAATCCCCAGCCTCATTCCTCATTCAGAGCGATTTGGGAAACAAAACCCAACACCCCCCCAGGACCGATGTGGTCTCCCCACACCAGTGACTCTCGAGGTCTGGGTTCGGCCGGTGCTGCTCGGCAGCACGGGGAGCCAAGGGAGGGGAGGTCTGGAGGATCTGCGGGAGCTTGGTTGCCCTCAAAAAACCCTTTCTGAATTTTTTTAAGGGGTTGAATTGGGGGTGTGGGGCTGGGCGATGCCCACCCCGCTGCTCGTTGCTTTCTGAGCCTTGGGGAGGAGGCTGCTTGGCTCTAACCTGTCCGTTTTCTTCACCAAGGCTATGGAAAATCCCGAAGCCTAAGCAGCATAGATGGTGTGGCAGGATCCACGGTGGGCTTGGCTCCCCTGGCGTCCCGCTGCAGCTCTCCCTGTCCTCTGCGGCGTCCCTGCTCTCCCGTCCCCTCCATCCTCTAAAACACCGCCCGGATTCCCGCTTTGTCGTGTCGTGTCGCTCTGTCCCCCCCCCGCCCCGTGACGCCACGTCTCCACGGCGGTGCCGGTGCCCAGAGGAGACCGAGCTGGGACATCTCCATCGCCGAGACGCGGGTTCTGATCTTCTCCAGCCCAGCGCTGCCGCCGTGCTCCCCCCCCGCCTGGTTTGCAGGACGTGTGACGTCTCCATCGAACGTGTCTCGTGTCCGTGTGTTTGGGACAGTCTCTGCAGTAGGTGTCGGTTTTCTTTTCCCCCCCTTGAAACCTGATTTCATCCTAAATAAATTGGGCCAACCCATGCGAGTCCCTCCGGTGTCGAGCCCTCCTTCCCTTGGGCTAAAGGGTGGTGGAACTGCAAGGAGGACGTGTTGACTCATGAAATTATATATCTTTGTGCTGCAAATGGCTGAGTTCATATAATTTTAGGCCTTTTTTTTTTTTTTAATTAAAAACAGCCTCAAGTTTCTAGAGGCAACAGATGAATAAACCTCTATTCCCTGCCCAGCAGCCGTTCCCCTCTTATTTTGTGCCTTTCTCTACCTAAATCGCACTCTCTCCTTCCTTCCCTGCTTGTGTCCGCTTCTCCATCCAACCCCAGGGACGGTCCCGTGGCTTTGGAAGCCTTGAAAACCAGCCCCGAGGTCTCGTGGAGGTGGGAGGCTGTAGGACCCCGGGCTGGGTGCTGGGAGCACTGGAGCTGGGATAAAGGATTGGCAAAATATGTGTTGGGTGCTCCCGTGAAGAGCTGGGAGGGGAATGAATGCGGGTCGCTGGGGGCAACTGGGAAAAGCTGCTGAATGGTGGGGAAATGAGAGCTTTGAGACAAAATGATGCCTAAATGGATGGGGGGGGAATGAATCCTCTTTTGAGATGGACGCAGGGTGGGGGGGCAGAGCATCCCCATGGGGATGGGAGCTGCGTTTGAACCAGGTCCTCCCCCAGCCCTGGGAGGATGAGGCTGCAGTGCCGCGCTCCCTGGCGCGCTGCTGGGTTTTGCCCACATATATTGGGTTTTGGGATGATTTGCGATGATCTCAGGTGTCTTCCCAAACTAGAACAAAACCTTCGGTCCTCTGGCTCATTTCTAGCTCCGTCGCCCCGGCGCTGCCTCCCTGGAGGCATCCGGGTCTCGGGTGGCTGGAAGGGGATGGTTCGGTGGGTGCATCCCTGGTCTTGACATCCCGGTGCTCTCTCGGCCTCTTTCCTTACTCGGAGCGAGTCCAGCTCAGTGGGGCTGGAGCCCAGGGGCTTTCAGCCGGAGGATGGTGGAGCAAAGCTTAGCTTTGGGTGTGTTTTAAAAAAAAAAAAAGCCCCAAGAGCTTTTTGGGGGTCAGGCCCTTCCCCTCCATCACGGCCAAACCAGAGCTGGTGCTCAGGGGATGATGCAGAGCGAGGATCCCCTTGGTGCAAGGCTGGTCCCCGCACCCCAAGGGAGCCGGGCTAGATTTTGGCAGATCCCACAGCCGGGACCCCCCTGCTCCTTCCCAGGCTCCCCGTGCCTCAGTTTCCCTCAGCACAGAGAAGGGTTAACACTGAGAGCCTCCTGCAGTGAAACTCCTTGCTGCCACAGTGGAAGAGATGCTGCACGAGGAAAAAGCGTTAAATGCCTCGTCTGGCTTCTTTTTTTTTCCTCCCCACCGAGTTGAAGGAGCCGACAGGAGCAGCCAGTCACCGCGTCTCCAAGTCCTACCTGGGGCCGGCGAGAAGCTCTTGCCTTTTATTTCACTTTTCTTCTTCCCTTCGTGCCTCCTCCTGCCCCAGCCGTGCGAGCGGGGCAGCGAGTCTCAGGAAAGCAGAAAAGAGGGGGGGGGAAAAAAAACCTTGGTGCCATGAGCCTATCCTGGGGTTTGACAGCAGGAGCTGAGCACCGCATAGACGTGGTGCTGGAGCTGGAATTTCTCCAGAGTTGGGGAGAAATGAGGATGAGCCGCATCCCTGCTCTGCCCGGGGTGTCCCGCAGTGGTTTCCTACCCCTGCGCCGTGACGGTGGCCGCACCTGAGTTGACCTGAGTTGGGGTAGCCGCGTTCCTGGAATTTCTGTGATTAAAGCATATTCCCGCACCAAACGGTGGGGGTACCTCGGCGGGTTCGTGAATCACCCAAAACCCCCGTGAGCTGGGCGAAGGGGGGGGTACGGCAGCACCGTACCGGTGCTCCCCTGGCGCATCCTCCCCTTCGGAGCGGGCTCCTCTGGAAGCAGGAGGAGCTGGAATATCCCCAGCCCGTGCGAGAGGGAAGGTGACCCTCCGTGATTTCAGTGGTCTCTGAATCAGAAATGATTTAACCAAGGTCGTGCGCCGACTTCGGGGACGAGCCAGGCATGAAGAACCCGCCCTGCTGCCCTGTCTCTTGCAGAAGCAGCAGATCGAGAGGCTCAAACTTTGGGCTTTGAGTCTTTCGAAAGCAGAGGATTAACCCCGGAGCAGGCGCAGCCACCGATCCCATGAGATCCCATCCTCCCCTTTCCCCCCACCAGCTTCCCAAAGCAGCTCATCCAAACACCGGAGCTGGTTTCCCGCTGTGGAAAAACCCTTGGTGGACCACCCCCCCCAAAAAAAACCCCATCTCATCCCCATCAGAGCAACGAGGGTTGAGTATGAGAGCTGACACGGAGCCGGTACGATGCAATTTTTAGCAGCGGCGTTATGCAACTCGGGAGCAGGGATGACTAATGTGCAAAAAGCTCCTCCAAACCAACCGAGCCCCGAATGGGAAACGGAGGGATTTCAGTGGGAGGCACCAAACTGTTGAAAAACCCATCGCATCTTCTCCCTCTTCCTCCCCGCCGCCTTCTGAACAAGCGATTTGGGAGATGCGGGAGGGGGCAAACAGCGCGTGGTTATTTTTAGGGGGGTCCGCGTTGGTTTGGGGGGCGAGTTCGCAGGGGTTAATCCCCTGGATAAGGTTATAAGAGGAGCCGGAGTGGATCAGAAGAGCTAAATAGCTCCGTAGCTCAGGGTTTTATCTCAAACAGTGGCCAAAATTGGCTGCCTAGAGAATAGGATAAGAATAGAGCAAGAATATACGCTACTTCCCCCGAATATCCTCCCAGCCGCTTATCTATGTTTAGGGATTTGGCGAGGAGCGCACGTTCCGGCTAAGGCGAAAAGCAGCGGGAGAAAGCAAGGTTGTTTGATTTATTCTTGACGAGCTGAATAAATCAATAGGAGGCCGGCTGCCTCTGCCCAAGTCCTAAAATGGCATTTTTTTAAAAAAAAAAAAAAAAAAATCAACCGGTGCGCAGCAACTGTCAGGGCAGGGAGCGCGCTGCCGGTATCCCAGCCTGGAAAGGAGAATTTCCCATGGGATGGGGTGAGCGTGTCGGGTCTGAGCCGCTGTCTTGCTCCCAGTGGGATGCTGTGATTGAGCAGGAAGGTATAGATGCGGCACTGTGCACCCCGTATATACGTGCCCCTCGCCTCTGTATAGCCCGGCAGCGTGGTACCACGGGGAGCTTTAGTGCCCCGTGCTCCTCGCCCTGTCGCGGCCGCGGATGCACGTGGTGCTCAGCAGCGGGAACGGGATCGGAGACGCTGCGTAGCGTCGGGCTGCTCCGATATTCGAGTCCTTGCGTCCGTCTGTCTGTGCGTCTGTCTGCTGAGACCGGCAGCACTTTGGGACGGGGATGAAACCCCTGTAACCACCCGCGCCCGGCGCAGAAAGCGAAGGGGGCAAAAGCCGAGCAGCCTCATCCTTTGGATCCGTGGGGGGTTTGGGAGCCGTTCCCCCCCCTCCATCATCCAGCAGCAGCTTCTTCCTTCTCTCTTCGTCCTGGGAGACTCGGAGTCGAGCGCTGCGGGGAGGCTGCGCCGCCATCCCGGCTTGCGTGCAAAGTATTAACTGTTACGGTGGCGACAGCCGCTCGGTTTCTCAGGAGATGCCTGAAAGAGCTGAGAAAACAGAAAAGCCCGTCAGGCAGCCGGGCAGGAGGTTAAGATGTCAGGAGAGTAATTGCTCTACCCAGAAGCAGCCTGTTTCTGGCTTCCCCAGCACTGCCAGGAAAAATCCTCAGGGCTTATTTGATGACAATAAAAAAATAAAATAAAACAAATAGCAACAACCTCATCCCTTGCCCGTGCTGATGAGGAACGGGGAGAGCAGAGGCAGATGCAAAATAAGATGCGGTTGAGCTTATAAATAGGTGCCTCCCAGCTCCCGGTCTGTTACTTCGTCACCTCCGCCCGGGGAATGGATCCTTACGCTTTTCCCAGGTAAATGGAGGCTCAGAAAATATTTTGCAAACTTTTGGGGAGCGGGTCGTGCTCCTCCTCTCGTACCCCCCCCCCGGGGTAGCGCCTCTGGTCCTCGCAGCACGGGGGATGCAGGAGGCCGCTGGCTTTTGCTCCATCATCACCCATCTCTACGTGGTCCGTGGAGATGGGCGTCGCGGGAGATGCAGGCGTCGGCTGGGGGGTGTTTAACTCCGACATCTGGGGTGCTCTGCCCCGCGGGGGCCACTGCCGGCTCTTCAAAACCCCCCTGTTGCAGCGGTGACAAGAAAAGGGACCTGCAAAATGTCCTGGGGTGGCCCGGGGAAGCTTTCGAGGGGCGGCCGGGGGGCTGCGAGGAGCCGTCCCTGCCGGAGTGCGTTGGCTTTTGGTGATTTCTCTTTCAGCACCCCCTGAGCCTCTTGTCTGCAAAGAGATTTTTCAATGGGGGGGGCAAAAAAAAAAAANGGGGGGGGGAAAAAAAAAAAAAAAAAAGGACAAAAAATAAGCAAGCGCGTTGGGAGACCAAAGCGGTGTTAGTGTAGGACCTACCCAAACATCGTGCCGGAGCAGCGGGAGGCTGGCAGCCCACGGAGGCAGCGCTGAAGGGTGTTTGGGGAGATGCTTGTAGGGGGAAGGCGGGTGATGGTGAACTCACCATCCCTGGGAATTTGGGGACGATGGCCCCGGCAGCGCCGCGGCAAACCCTGGGGATTTTCAGGGCTGGGTCACGGCCGGGCTGTGCCGAGCCTCCTGCCTTGCCCGAGGAGGGGGTGGCACGGCATCACCCCGCTGCCGTGGGGTGGCAGATCTGCACCCGAAAAAAAAAAAAAGGGCTGAGGAAGGAGCCGTACGCTGCAGAGGGGCTGGGACCCGCCGGCGGTGCAGGATCGGGCCGGTAGGTCGAGACAGGAGGGTGGTTTTCTCATGGCGGCTTTGTCTGGGGGACAGCGATTAAACAAGGAAAAAAACAACCCCCCAAAAAAAAAAAAAATCTCGGCTGTTGTTATTTATTTTTAGTCGTGCTAATTTTTTCCGAGGCTGGGAAGCTGCTTTCCAAGGCAGGTCCCTGGAGGATGCGGGCAGCGGGTCTCGAGCTAGCACAGCAAATGGCTTTGAACGGGGAGGAGGAGACGGGGGAGTTAAAAGCCGAGCCGTGTCCCCGGTAAATCAATCGACCTGACGGGGAATGTTTCTAGCAGGCCACGAGCCCTGCCGAGAGCTTTTAGCTGCTTGCAGGAGTGATTGAACCAGGAGCCGTGATATTTTTTCAGCAGCCGCTTCGTGCGTGGCCGGCGCTGGTCCCCAAATCGCTGCTGGGGGACGATGCTGGGTCCCCGGGGAGGTCGTGACAGCTCGGGAGTGGGGACCTCGACTGCAAGCCCTGGGATTTCGGGACTTGAATCCCAAGGGGTTTTCTGGGACGTGGGCCTTTGAAAAAAGCCTCCGTGTCCGGGGACTGCTCGCCCAAGCTGCGCGGTGACGCTCGACGGAGGATGAGACCTTTATTTGGGGGAAAATGAGACGCTTTTGGAGCTGTGTTCGCTCTGCAGCGGGGAAAGCCGGGGTCAAACCCCACGGTCAGGAGCTGGCGTTGGGGTTTGCAGCCAAATCCCTGGGTGGAAAGGGCAGCTCCGTGGTTTATCGGGTGGATTGGGCGCTGTCTCCCCATCTGACGACCGCTCGCCTGGAAACCGGGTCCTGGCACGGGGGTAGAGGCGGTGTTGTGACTCAGAGCTCCAATCAATGTTAATTAATTCAATGATAACGAATGAGAGGGAGAGAGAGACAAGAAAAAACACTGCGGGATATTAATGCACCAGGCTTGGCTTTGGGACATCTGGCTTGGGGTTGGCTTGGGAAGTTTTGGTCAAGAGCAGCTTTCTGGGAGGAGAGGGCTGCAGCGGGGACGGCTCCTTCCCTCTGCTCTTCGTTTTTACCCCCAAAATCGCCCTGACTCCGCATCTGGTTTCTCATGGAGAATCTGTTTCCCAAATCTCCAGCTCTGGGTCCATCCTGTGGCTTTTTTAAAACATTTTTTTCCTGATTTACTGATGGAACAGCAGCATTTTATCGCCCTCGAGAAGGCCATTTCACTTTGTAGTTACTCTCTTTTCTGTACCCTGCCAAGTTTGGGTCCCCTGGAAGCTCAGTCTCGCTCTCCCTCTCCGATTTCTCCACAAATAGCCGACGAAAGCAGTGTCTAACAGCGTGTTTAATGCTTTTGTCTTTAATTGCAGACACCTGCCAAGACGTCCTCTCTTCCAGTTACCCCCAGGGTGAGGTGGTCACCTTCTCCTGAGCCCTGGCTGGATGCAGGCAGCGCCCCGGCAAGGGATGCTGTCCCCGAGGGATGCCGTCCCCGAGGGATGCCCTCCCCGAGGGATGCTTTCCCCGAGGCGGAGGGATGTGTGCCCCGAGGGATGCTTTCCCCAAGGTGGAGGGATGCTGTCCCTGAGGCCAAGGGATGCTTTTCCCAAGGGATGCGTTCCCCAAGGCCAAGGGGTGCCCTCCCCAAGGCTCAGGGGTGCTCTCCCGGAGGCCAAGGGATGCTCTCCCTAAGGCTGAGCGATGCATTCCTCAAGGGATGCTCTCTCCAAAGGCTCTCCCCGAGGCCAAGGGGTGCGTTCCCCAAGGGAGATGCTCCCCCCAAAGCCCAGGGGTGCTCTCCCAGAGGCCGAGGGATGCTCCCCCCAAAGCCCAGGGGTGCTCTCCCGGAGGCCGAGGGATGCTCACCCCAAAGCAGAGGGATGCTCTCCCCAAGGCTGGGACACGCATTCCCCCAGGGATGCTCTCCCTGAGTCCAGGGGATGCTCTCCCCAGGGAGCTTTGCTTGCCCACCGCAGCAGCCCAAAGCTCCGGCTGCCAGCTCCATGGCCGGGGGGGGGGTTGACAGCCGGGTCCCCCCCAGAGAGGTGCCGCAGGGCAGCGGGGCCGGGAGGAGAAGTCGGGGTGCCAGGGGCGGCCCCGCTCCCCTGCCTGCTGCCAGCCCTGCCACGTACACGCTGCCCGGCTCCCCAGCGCACCCCCGGGCTGCCCCCTTCCCCTCGCCCACGCTTTCGGATGCACCTCGCCCCTCCGCCTCCGGAGACTTTGCCAGCCGCTCACCCGAGACATCGCATCCGTGCTCTGACCGCCTCCATCGTCACACGGCCGCTGGGGACCCTTCTCCGGGGTTTCGAAGGCTCCATTCGAGGTGCCACGAGCGGGTCGCTGCACCATCACCCCCCCCTCCCCTCTTATGGGTGCTTACCCCGGGGCGCAGACCCCGAGCGGACGGAGGGGGACGAGCGGGCGGGTTCGGGCGCGGGGACGGGGACGGGAAGCAATAGGTGAATGAGGTGGGGTGAACCCGGCTGGCCTGGCAGGGTCAGTGTCTTTCTAACGCTGTTATGTATCTCTGTGATCAAGGCAATACTACTCCCATTTCTGTCTGTCCTGTACGCATGCCTCTACCTGTCCGACCGTACTAGAGTTTGAATAAAGACATCCATGAGCTGAGGCAGCTCCCGTACCCCTCCTGCCTCGGTATTTCCTCGCCGCCAGCTGCCTGCGTGCCCGCAAAGCCCTGTCCCGACCCCGGGTGTCCCTGGCAGCGGGGACGGTGACTTCAGCAGCAGCGTTGCCTGGGTGTTGTGGCCGAGCTCCATGCTTTCTCGCACGGCTTGGATGAGAGCCCGCTGGAAAGCCCATGGCAGACTGGTTTCAACATCCACGCGATATTCATTTGTTGAAGGCAAAGCACTGCAGAGCTGACAAATGCATTGGCTCTGCTTGCTCTGACTATTAAAGAAGAAATAATCAGCGTTATGGCCACACCGGTGCCATCCTTAGGTTTCAGAGTGAACACCGCATTGAGGTGAGTGGGCTGGTCCTCCCCGAGCAGACGGCGCTGAGCTGATTCACGGGTTGAGGGCTGAATATTTCACACCCTTTTGGGGCTGGGGTGCTCCCGGTGTCGCCTTTGGACCGGCTCCGAAGGAGGTTTAAAGCCGCTGCGCCCCCCGAGGCACAGCGGGAGCCCCCGGAGAGCCGAGGAGACCTGGCGCAACTCCGATCACTGCTGCAGTGAGTTGGAGGGGCCTCAGCTGACACCTCCAGGATGGAGATTTTGGGGCTCTACCTGTTGATAACCCGCCCCGGGGACATGAGGTCTTTTCTTTGAGACCGGCAGTGCAGGGAGAGGCTGGGATGATTAAAATCAGGGGGGGGAACCGCAAAGCTGCCACGAAACTGCAAAGAAAGCAGTCACAAATGTGAGCAATCAGTGGCCAGGGGCCAAAGAGCGATTAAAGCGAGAGCCTTCCTCCGAGGCCGGGAGCGAGGTGCTCCACGTCCCACTGCGGCTGCAGAGAGCCCTTGCGAGAGCCCCGCAGTGCTGCTGGGTCCCTGATGAGCCGAAATCCCGTGGCCCTTCTCCCACGCGGCCACGGTCACGGATTGATCACGGGATCAATGCCGAGTGCTTGCGTTGGCTGCTCAGGGATGCTCTTTCAGGTGATGCCGGGCACATGCATCCCCCCGGGGCCCTGCTCACGCAGCGTTTGGGGACCGGGGATGCTCGTTCAGGTGATGCCGGGCACATGCATCCCCCCAGGGTCCTACTCACGCAGCGTTTGGGGACCAGGGATGCTCGGGCATCTCGGCGATGCTCAGGACCTGCCAGGCTGCTTGAAGGTGACCCCAAGGGGACCGGGACAGCCTGCCTCTTTGGGAGGTGGGTTTAGGGACAGGGTGGTCATGTTGTGGGTGGGTGGTCCGAAGCTGGCTGGAGATGTCCCCTGTGGTGTCCCCCAGCAGCAGGACGGGGTCCCTTCTCCATTCCGGAGACGCAGCCTGTTTCCCACTGACCCCTGTGCAAAAATGAATCAGGAGGAGCCAGCTGGTGGCCCAGGGGCTGAGGGTGTCCCTGGGGATCAGCAGCTCCCCCAGGCCGGCTCCAGGCTCCTGACTTAGGAGGGGTCTGGACTTTTTTCCATTTGCCACGGAAACCCTGCGGTTTGGCAGGGACCGGTCCCTTCCTTGCGAATCCATGCTTGCCAGCAGCCGCCCCGAGAGAGAAAGCAAACGTGGACATCGCCCTGGTCCGGTGGGACCTCCTGGCTCTCCAGGGTGCCCTCTCCTTCCTCCTCCTCTTTGCTGTTGGCTCGGTGAGAGGTAAGTCCCTCTACGCCCGACCCTGGGGCTACAGGATGAGCATCGTGGCCTCAGCCGAAATTTGGGGCAGGGAGACGGGGGTGAAGCGTTGCCAAGCCCTTCCGAAGCTGCACGAAGGTGGACGTGAGCCATCAGCCGGGCAAGGTCCTTCACCCCAGGACACCGTGGGGGTGTCTGAGTGCAGGGGTGGGGGGTGAAGCCCCCACCCCAGATCCCCAGCCGGCGCAGGGCTTCCTTAGCTCTTGCTGCCGCTGCTCCATCGTGCCAGGCTGGGGCTGTGCACGGGGCTGCTGGGCAAGGCCACGGGCACCCCAACTTCCCGACGGACCAGGGAGACACAGGAGGGTCGTGGTGGGTGAAGGGATGGGATGGGAAGAGGCTGGGTCCATGGAGGGGCCAAAACCCTCTTGTGGGGACCACCAGGACCAGGCGTGGAAGAGCAAGAGCTCCCGGAGGGAGCAGAAAGCCCAAAGGGGAGCAGAAAGGGTGGTTCATTGATGCTGCTCCTGGCCCTGCCCCGGGGACCACCACCATGTGCCACGTCGGCCGTCCCCACGAGCAATTCAAACCATTTTTGCACCCGGTGGGTGGTGGGATGCTGCTGGTGCTCCCCGTATCCCCACGGAGCAGCCCATCCCTGCCAGCGGGTGCTCCCAGCCGAGCCTGACAACGCCGGCAGCCCCGGCCCAGGGCCGGCGGGGATTTCGTTAGCGCCGCTGCTCGTTTGGAGCCGCAAGGCTTGGATTCGGGTGCTTTTGGCACGACTCCCCTCCTGGCCCGCGTTTCTTGGCTCTCCGTCCCTCTGTGTACAAATCCAGCACCAGGCACGCGGGAGGAGGGGGACAAGGGATGGGGATGGAGCCTGGCACACCCTTACACCCCCCCATTTCTTTTCCTAAATAAAAAATCATCCTTTCCCTCATCTCCAGGAGCAGTTTTGACCCTTTTCCTTTATTTTTGACTCTTTTCCTTTATTTTTGAAGCCAAGGAAAGACCAAGCAGGGAGGGAGGCAAACACGAGGACACGCAGCGGGGCCGGCAGGCTGGGATGCAGTGGAGAGGGAACATGGGCAGAAAGACCCGATACGGGGGGGGGGACAGACGGACACGGTGACAGCATCCCTGGCCTCGGGGCTGGGATTAGCCATCGGGTGCACTTAAAGGAATTTTAATCAGTGAAAGATGGTGCGAGAGGCTCCGTGGCGCCGCGCCAAGGCGGTGAGCGCATGATTTTTAATCTAGGAAAGTAGCTGCCGGGAGGGGAACGGCACACGGCTGGGCAGCGGCTGCCGGGGAGCTGCATCCGTGCCAGGGATAACTGAGGGGCCCGATCCGGGCTAGGAGAGGGGCTTCCACCCCCCCACCGGAGCCAGGCCACCCTTTGGGGTGCCGTTGCAGGGGGAGGTGGTGGGGAAAAGGATGGGGGGTCTGTGATTGCATGGGGATGTTGGGTTTCTCTGCAGCCGGTTCTCCCGTGCCTCAGTTTCCCCTTTCCTAAGCGAAGATGCCGAATTACTCCTTTAAGACAGGCAGATTTGCTGGTGGGGGTATAAAAAGAGGGACTGGTCGCAGGGTGCTGGGTGAAGGCAGCAAGGGGCTGTGGGACAAGCCCGGAGCAAAGCCCAGGAGAAGGGCAGCGGGAGCCGAGCATCCTTGCCGTGAGCAGATAACCAGGGCTGAGCCAGCTCTGGGCGAGGACGCGTTTCCAGAGCTTCGTGCTGCATCTCCATCCCGGCGACGAGAGCAGCTGGAGCCACGGCCGCTGCGCTGGGCACCCACCTGCCCGCCGGGCCCGTTCGAACCAGGCAACTGCTGTGATCCCGCAGCGGGCAGCTCTTCTTTGGGGGATTTCGAGACGGCTCGACGCGAGCTTGTGCTTCTCAGCCGGCTGGCGGTCGCCTGCTTAAATCAACGTTACCCGGAGCCCACGAGGGACGAGCTCTCCCCACCGCCCCTGCGCTTCGCAGCACAAGGAGGACGTGGAGCTGTTGGAGCGGGTCCAGAGGAGGCCCCAAAAATGCTCCGAGGGCTGGAGCCCCTCTGCTCCGAGGCCAGGCTGAGAGAGTTGGGGCTGTTCAGCCTGGAGAAGAGAAGGCCCCGGGGAGACCTTAGTGCGGCCTTGCAGTGCTTCAAGGGGGCCTCGAGGAAAGATGGGGACAGGCTTTTTAGCAAGGCCTGTGGTGACAGGACAAGGGGTGATGGTTTTAAACTAAAGGAGGGCAGATTTAGGCTGGATAGAAGGAAGAAATGTTTTCCACTGAGGGTGGTGAAGCACTGGAAGGGGTTGCCCAGAGAGGTGGTGGAGGCCCCATCCCTGGAAACATTCCAGGCCAGGTTGGACGGGGCTCTGAGCACCCTGATCTGGTTAAAGATGTCCCTGCTCACTGCAGGGGGGTTGGACGAGGTGACCCCTGAAGGTCCCTTCCAACCCAAACCATTCTGTGATTCTATGGTTCTCCTGCAGGGACCTGAGCAGGGTGACAGCTCTCCGATGGCCACGCAGGCGCCGAGATTTGGGAAACCCCGGGACCAGCTCATGCCCCCATCAGGTGCATACAAGCCCGGCAGCGATGCTCGCTGTTATTCCCTCTCTTAAACCCCCAGGTTTAAGAGGTTTAAGGTGGGCACCTTCCCTTCCCTTCCATCGCTTTGCTTTGGGTTGCTCTGGTTGACTTGGCCGCACACCATCTTTGGGGCTGCGGGAGGAGGTTGCGGCATCACCCGGGGGATTTTGGAAGCGGGGAGGCTCCCTGGGAGCCAGGTGTATCTCCTCCTTCCTACTAAATACCCGTGGAAAGGTGAGGAGGTTGCTTCCCTGCCCTAATTTGGCTCTTAACTGAGGATACCTGTGCTTGCCACTGCCTGGAGGAGCCCGTGGGCTGCAGGAGGTGGAGCTGGGAGCACTGGCGAGGTTATAAACCCACCCCAGAGCAGCTCTGGAGGCTGCCCAAGTCTCTGGCAGTGGACGTTGCTGGTCATGGCCTTGGAGCGGGGGTGGTGAAGGTAAGAGAAGTGACACAAGGGGCCGCTTTGCTCCGTTTGGGGTTGGTGGGACCTTACAAAGCCAGTTCCGTCCCGCTGGAGCATGGCAGAGCCCCAACCTCGTGGGCTGGGTGCACGTTGGCATTGGGTGGGAACCCCCTCCCCAAGCTTGGTGCGATCGCTTGAGAAACCCTTCGCAGCCTGGTCTCTTTCCAGCTTCTGGGCAGCTTTATTCCCACCATCCCTATTTCTACCAGAGCATTGCCCCACTCCAAAGCAACTGGAACCAGTTTACTGCTGGGAAGAGGGGTTCAGGATTCCTCCCAAGTAGCATCACCCCACTTCAAAGCAACTGGAACCAGTTTACTGCTGGGAAGAGGGCTTCAGGATTCCTCCCAAGTGGTGTTTCATTGCCCAGCGAGCTCACGGGGACCCAGCACCCCTGGCATGGCTCTACCTGGAAAACCGCTGCCGTATGCAGAGGGTGCTGAGCCAAATGCGGGGCTGGGGTGGATGAACCCCCCCCTCTTCCCACCCCCATGGAGATTTACAGCCGCCGAACTCGGCAGTGGTCCCTGGCTGCCGCATCTCTGCGCATCCCCTCCCCGGTGGTGATGCTTCAGGCTCTTCGTTTAATGGGGCTGGTGCTGAGGACTTTGGCACGGAGGGCCGGGGGTGGCGGTGTTGTTTATGTCCTGTTCCCACTCATTTAATGTGATGAAATCCAATAAATAACTCAAGCCCAGAATGGCTTTTCTTTACCATGAAGGAATGAAACTTGCAGCCCATTTTTGGCTGAGGCCAAGCGAGCCATGCATGGATTTATTTTCCCACTCTGGCTATTCAGAGCCGATGGCTTTAATCCCACCATCGCTGGAGGAAGCTCTTAGAACCCACAAAAAGTGACCTGAAATGTTCTTTTTGCTCCGTCTCTGTGCTTTGCAAGATGGTAACGTGCTGAGAAAGCCAGGTCAGCGGGGGAGATGCTTGGGAGGGGACACCAGGGGCGGCAGAGGGACCCCAGGGTGCACGTTCCCCTGCCCGAGCCAACAGTGAGAAACCTTGCAGCAAGTTCTCCTGTCCTCAGCCTAGAAAAATTCACCTGAAATGGTTTTTACTGGGGAAATTGGCTTTTCCTGCTCTGGCCAGGGGGGAATTTTCCACTGCAAACCCTTGTTTATCACCCGCCCTAAATCCTCTGACCGTGCGCTGGGGATGGAATTTCTCCTGCTTCTCTGGTTCCTGATGGAAGTAAAGGTTTGAAGCAGCATCCCGGGAATGCCAGCCGTTCCCCCCGCAGCCAGGACAAAAGCAAATGTGTAAATGCAGATTTTCCCCAGAAAAATCAACCCCAACTCGCCAGCCAGCTTGCTTGGGTTGGATGAGCCTCCACAAAGCCACTTGAGATGTGGGTTCATCCCCCTGCCCTGGGCTTTTGAGAACCTTTTAATTAGAAGGCAGGGTTAATTGGGGGGAGGAGAGTTCAGGCTGTGATGCTTTGGAGGTGAGGGGCAATGCCTGACCCCCACCTCCCAGCATGGCTGGGGGAAGCTGGGAAACCTGGATTCGCTCCCAGCCCGCAGGCAGGTCTTGAGCAAGCAGGCTTGTGCCTCAGTTTCCCCATCTGGGTGTTCCTTCTCAGGGAAGGGTGTGCTGCTGGGAGAAAGCCTTTGGGGAAAAAAAAAAAAGGAGATGTTTGCGTATTCTGCAAAAAGAAGCTCTGGGAGTCAGCCGAGGACAGTCGGGGCTAATTGGAGAGAGGAGAGCACGATCGCATTTGCCTATTACGGTCCCAGGAACGCTGGGCTGACACACGGCCGCGAGCACAGCGAGGGCTGGCAGCGTAGACAGCCCCGATGTCCCGCATCCTGGAGGTAACAGTTTGCTGGACCTTGCCGTCTTTTTCTCAAAGAGATGATACAAATGAGAAGGGAAAAAAACACGGTGCCAGGTCATGGCTCGCCAGCGGGCAGCCAAGGTCACCCCATCCCCAGATTGTCCCCAAACTCCTTGCCGGGGACAGTTGGCTCCTTCCTCCAGCCCGCGTTAGGGCTACGTGTTGAGTTTGGCATGCCAAGGAGCACGCCGCTCCTCCCAGCTGGCTGGGGACTGAGACAAGCCTTGTTTTCTTGCTTTTACACCTGGAAAAGGGCATCTTGGAGAGGTGAAACAAAACCCCAAGGACCCATCTCCAATTGCTTCTCCTCCATCCCTGGAGCGGGGACCAAGCTGATGCTCCCCACGCTGTGAGTGGGGCTGAGACCCCACCATTACCTCCCCCATCCCTTTTTTTTTAAATTTTTTTTTTTAGCTGATTCATGAAATTTCTGCTCTGGCATCGCCGTGTTGCTTTAAGCTGTTTACGCGAGTTCAGGAGGCGACAGCGCACGGGGTATTTTTAGCTCGCCGGGTAGCAGAGCGGGATTAAAATGCAGTCAGTGTTACAGACGCTGGGGCTGAATCAGTATTCCTGCACAAGCCTCTCCCAGCCAGCATTTTCCATTGAGTGTCTGAAAAACCCAAGTTTCCATGGAGACCCAGCTCCAGGGCAACCCGTTTTCCTTGGGAAAAAAAAAAAAAGCAGCAGGTAGGGAGTGGGCGCAAGGGATGGCCAAGCTCCGGCTCCAGGAGGAGAACGGTGGCTATAAACCCTGGTCCTTCTCGCCTGGGGTGCGGGCATGGAAGCAGAGATGTGGGTGTTAGGTTGTGAGATGCTGTTAAAAGGTGGTTGGGTGCCAGCTGGGTTGCTCGTCCCATCCCATACCCCTTTGGTGGGTGCTTTGGGGGTTGGATGTGCGTTCTGGGCGGTGGGTTTGCTATGTTGGTGGTGGAAGCTGGTGGGAGGTCTCGGTGCCTTGCTGCGGAGAAAAGGAGCGACGTGGTGCCAAGGAGAAGATGGGTTTGGGTTTGCTCTCCTGGAACGGTGGAATGAGGAATTTGCCCCCATCTCCAGGAATTAAATGAGTGAAATCAGCAGATCCTCTCACCCACGCGGGGACGGTGTCCTCTTCTGCCTTGGGGCACCTCCGAAGGGGCTTGGCCATGGGCAGGTTGTCTCCAGAAGGGCTCCCCAAGAGCTCCTGGTGAGACCTCATCCTACAGCAGGATCCGAGCGCAGATGGGCTTCACGGAGAGACAGAGCAGAGGTTTTGCAAGAAGCCACAGACAAACACGAGCCACCAAACCCCCGATGCAACTGGGTACCCTGAGGCCGTGTCCTCCGCAATGCGGTTTGGTATCTTGATTTTTCAAACCAGTTGAGAGCCGCCAAGGTTGAACAAAACTATTTGGTTTTCAAAGCGGAGTTTGTGCTTTCCCATCCTTCACCTAGGGGGGGAAAAGAAAAAAAAAAAAAATGAAATCCCATCTGCAGAAAAACTTTGGTTTCTCAAAGGCGTTTTCATTAAAAGAGAAATGGATGCTTAAACCCCCCCGTCCTCCGAGCAAAACCCAAGTTGAGAACTTGTACCAAACAAAATAATTTTTACTGCAGCGTTTTTCAGCCTGATTGATTCAGATTTTTGCCCAAGCAGAACCTTTTCTGTGAAAAGGCTTCTTTTGATCTAAAAACTGTTGTCATTGGCGCTTTTTTTAATTGAAAACCACTTCCACTCTCATTAATAGCTGTTCTGCCATACCTAGCCTGCCCTCAGCAGGCCTGAAACAGCTCCCACCCAAGGGGTTATTCTCCAGGATTGGAAACAGCTGACACGATGGGCTTTTATCTTTGTTCACGGCAAATTTAGGCAGACTTGTTCCTATTCAGGCTGCGTTCAGAAAATGGTCTGTTTTCCTTGTTCTGGGTAATAAAAGGGGAAAAAAAAGTCATATTTTAGCTCAGCTCCTTCTTTTTGTGTAGTTTTGGGAATTGTCTTTCCCCATGGAGTCAAGAGGGTGCTCCTAGAGGGACGTCGGTGTCTGAGGTTCGTGGTTCTGCTCTTGGATCTTGGCTTTGGCCAACGTTTGGCGTGGGTGAGCAGAGGACTGACACCCCAGCCCTGTGATGCTGCCGGATTTGGGGGGCACCCGTTGAGCTGGGATGCGAGATGGTACCCGGGTATGGTGTCACGCCGCAGCAGGGGTGTCCCGGGGGGTCCCCTGCGTCCCTGGGCTTGGGGACCATGTGCTGAGGCCGCACTCTTAACCCTGCCAGATGCTCGGTGGGGACGAGGGGTTTTTTTTCGTGTGTGTCTTGGAGGCTGCATGTAAACACATGCAAATGAATCGCCTCTTGTCGCTGCCAGCCGCCGGGCTGCTCCATCATCAGCCTTTTGGGTTTTTTTTGCTCGGGGTGAGCGAGTCTTCATCTTTGCTTTCTGCTCACAGAAAATGATATTTGTGGAACAGCCTGCAGCGAAAAAAAACCCAAAACAAAACAAAAAAAACCCCAACAAAACCAAACAAACCCTCCCAAACAAACAAACAAAAAATGCCAAAAAACACAAACCAAATTGCAGCACTCCAGATATCTCTTGACTTTATTTCAGTAACCTGGCTAAATCCTCCACGCGACCCTGTGGCTCTCCTTTGGGCGAGGATGACTTGGTGCAGCTTCATCCCCGGCACCGATGGGAAGCAGGGATGGTCGGGCAGGGGTGGGAGGTGCACGGAGAGAGGGGGAGATGTATCCTAAACCCGTTGCATTTCAGCGCTGGTGGGAAATGCCGCCCTGTTTGCCGTGGAGCATCGCGCCCGCCCTCGAGCGTGGAGATCGCAGGGGGCTCGGCCAAGGGAAGAAGGGAGAAGCCCTAAGAGCAGCTTGGAGTAAGGAGGCTCCGGTTGCTTCCAGCTGCAGTAAATACCATTTCCCTCTGGTTTGCAAGCAAAGGGAAGGTCAACCGTGTCCGAGCAGCTTTGCCAGGCTGCGGCGGCATCATCCCCTTTGAACGCGTTTCCCCCTTCTCCCTGCAAACCCCCGCCCCAGTCCCTCTCCGTGGGACCCCCCCGCTCCAGCCTCTGCTTTGCATTTATAGCTGCCATTTGCAGCTCTTTTGTTATTTTCTGCTGTTCATTTTTAAAAAAAGCAGCTGACACCATCTCGCTGTTTGTGGCAGGAAACTATTTAGGGACATAACTAGTGGGTTTTGGAAAACTTACCATAACGGGAGAGCTGCGGTTCCTTCCAGCCTTGCATCTGCTCAGCTCCCTGCCAGCCAGCTCTGCTTAATGGGATGCTTTTAATGGGACGTTAACGACTCGCAAAAATACCACAGAGCAATTTTTGAGTGGAATAATTGGGAGGCAGCTGGAGCTGGGGGCTCTTCGTGCTTCCCCAGCGCTTGTCCCTCTCGGAGAAGGACGTCACAACCCCGTAACCGGTTTAAATGTGGCCTTAGTGCTGACTGGCGTGTTGAAAGGCAGCGTGAGCTGATGAGCTTGGCAGGGCTGGGTTTTGTGGGGAGAAACGGCTTTTTAGGAGGCTGGGGCTGAACTGGAACAACCCCTCCGGAGCAGCACTTGGGGAAGCGATTAGGGAGAAGCTGGGAGAGGTGCAGATTCTCCTCTCTGGTCTTGGTTGTGGCTGTGATGGGGGGGAACGCGTTGGCTGTGTGCAGCAGGACGAGGGCTCCTGTATCCCAGAAAATTATGGGTATAAATTGGGGGAGGATGGTGAGGAGCCCCCTCAGTGTCCCCCATCCTCTGTTAAAACCCATCAGGAGACACCGTGGGCTAAATGTGCCTGGTCGTGGGGCTGCTGCTCCGCTCTCGGGCAGCATCCGCCGTCCCTTACTTGCAATTCATGGTTTTGTGCTTCTAAATTTAGCCCTTTTGGGGCAGGAGGGGTAGGGAGGAAGGTGGATGGGGGAGAAGGAGGAGGGGAAGCGTTTCTCTCTCCAGGTCCGTTGTCTAATCAAAGGGAGCCCAGCTTTAAAGGCTTCCCGTTGGGTGCGGAGCCGACGGGGAACGTGCATCATTAAAAATGTTCCAGTGCCTCTGTTCCCCGGCACCTCTTTGAAATTGCTGGCGACCGCACGGCCTCGGCGTGGCGGGGGGAGCTGCCGGCCGTACGGCAGAGCCGTGCTGTGCCGCTCCCGGTAGCCGTGCTGCTGCTTCCCCTTCACACCAGCTCCCGGGTACCGCAATGGGGATGGGGCTTCCATGAAAAGCAATTTAAATGCAGGAGCTCTCCGGGCTGCAGGCATCGCCCCATCCCAAAATGCAGCTGGGAATTGTCTTGTTTGCACATTCACCCCGTTTCCCTCTGGAGTTGCACAGATGTTACCGGAGCCAGTGAGCTTTTCGGGGCTAAAACAGCCCGCTTTGGTCCTGGGGATGCTTTTCTCTCTTTCTCTTGTATAAGAAAACAGCGTTGACCTACAACAGCCGTACCCAAAAAGCCAAGCTAGCAGGAGGGAGGTGATGTGTGCGTTGGGGCTCAGCTCTCAAAGCTGCAGGGTATATTTGGGTCAGGACCCACTTTTCTCCCCTCCGATGGGCAGTGTTTGGGGCAATGCGGGGCCGCGACACCCTGAAAAAGGATCCGCTGGTGGCTGGGGGGGGAAACGTGTGGATATGGAGGCTGGGAGGGAGCCACGGGGGCGGTGGGTCACCCGGGGAAGCGTGCGCAGCCCGCGCCGAGGACGCTGCTCTCGGCAGATCGATGCTAATCCCGTTGCCGCTGCGGCAGAGACGGCACGGCCCCGGCAGGCTGAGGGCGATGGGCTGGGCAGGGTGGGGGTGCGGGGGGGGAGCTGAAGGGCAGGGGTAAATCAGGATGGCTCACGTGTTTCCGAGGCGCTTGGGTCCCTCGGTGCTGCTGGGTGATCTTAAAAGAGGTGCAATGGGGGATCCCCAACTCCCACAGCGGGCAAGGAGCTGCCCGTGCTGTTGAGGGAAGGTCTCTTGCCTCTCGTGGCCACGGTCCGTGCCTGTTCTTCTCCAAACCTCACCAGGGGGATGGAAAAAAAGAGAAGTTTCTTAGTGAGCCCCATCGCCTTTGCTCCTGGCTCCTCTCCCCACATTTCCTTGCTGCTTTTACCCTTTTGTCCTAGCCTGCAGGACAAAACCATCCCCTCCGCAGCTGCCCGCCACCCCAGCAGGCACCCACGCCCCGTCCCACCTTGACACCCCATTGCTGACTGCGTTTCCACGGCATCAGCATCTTCCCAAGATGCAGGAAGAAGCATTTTCTGGCTTTCTCCCCCTGAATTTCCCCTGTGGAGGATGCAGGTGGATGGGTTTTGCCTGGCCTGATTGAAATTCGGATCAGCATGTCCCGGCTGGCTATCAGTCCTGCTAATCGCCGCCCCGAGCCGCTGCAAAGCGGCTGCTTGTGCTGATACGGCACCGAGCAGCTCCCCAAGACCCCCCAGCCTGGATGGAGCCACGCAATCGGGCCGGGAATGAGGGCAACCCGCTGGGGCTGGGGGGGTCTGATTAGTCTAACGGGGGAGCAAATTGCTGGGGGGAGATGGGAATAATCCAGCCATGTTTGGCATAAACCCCTCGTGCCCGAGGCCGGCTCACGGACACGGGTGGGAGAGGAGCAAATCGTCAGCCACGGGTTCTGCCACCGCTGCACTTTTCAGCCTCAGGCACATCGCTCAACTCCCAGCCTCAGCTTTGATATCCCAAATCAAGGCTGCCAGCGTGCTCTGCCGCTTCCAAAAGCCTGCTTTGTCTTTTTCCTTAGATTCTGCTTATTTTTTGTGGCCAGAGTCTATTGTGCTCAGGAACTTTGGCTTCCTGCATTAGACAGGCCATAAAATGCTGCGTGGTGCTAAGCCTTATTATTAGCGTTTATTACTGCGGAGGGAACGGGCAGGGAAAGCGCGGCTCCATGGGTGGGGAGCTTTTTAAAGCAATCACCTACGGCCATGCAACCTGTTATGAAAACTCTCTGCGTAACCAGGATGGATTTGTTATGTGCATAGGGGATGTGGGTAATGATAGGAAAATCACCGTTTCTTGACAGATAAGAGCCTGCCGTGTTTGTTCGGGAAATTAGGGGGGTCGGCGCAGTTGTTATAAGTTTTTTCCCCCCATTTCAGGGTTGCTTTGCTCGCGCAGGCGGGGATGGTGGTGGTTGGCGACCCAAGGTGCTGTATTGGCTTCTGCGATGCCTGCCCGGACCAGGGCTGGCTGCCTGGCTCTCCTCGTGAGCGCAGGGAGCCATGCTGGGTTAATTCCTGGGTAGGAAATGGCAGTGCTGAACACTCGATCGTACCTTTGCCTGATCATCCTCCGCGTTCGCCACCGGGCTCTGCTGATGGTTTCGGCTCAGATCTGCCTCCTCTGCCCCTGCTGACCTGCGTGGCCAAGAGGGCACGGGTGGGTTTTAGCACTGGAAGCTCCAGACTGGGCAGAACCTCGCTGTGCGAGGGGCCTGATGGGCATAAAGCGGGACCTGCGTGGCTAAAGCCTGAGCAGGCTTTGGTTTGGGGTGGAAGGCAAGAGCCAGGAGGTGCCCTGAGATGGGGGAAGACCTTGAGACGGGGAAGAGCTGGAAGCGTGATGAAGTCTTGGGTGGAGGCGCAGAGGCTGGGGAGCAGAGCTTGGAGGGGAGTTTAGGGAGGGATTAATGGGCACCGTGATCGCTGGAACGTCCCCATGGAGCAGGACAGGAGGAGGAAGGGATTTAGCCTGGTACGGCATAGGAGCCGCAGTCCCTTTGGTCTTTATCCCTCCCTTCTTCTGCTCAGCAGCTTCCCCACACCCACCTCCCACCCCAGCAGGTTTCCCCTTAACTCTGCTCACTTCAGCCCCTTCTCTCCATCGCTGGCAGGACAGCCTCTGCCCCTCCAGTCCTTGGGGCACAGCACCGCTGGGTGACCGTGCCACCACGTCAATACCTGTCATCGGGCAACCCAACCCCCCAAGGTGAAGATCTCAAGAGCGTCTGTAGACCAGCCCGAGTTGCAAAGGGGAGGCTGGCATTTTTGCTGCGCCTGGATATTTTTTTTTCCTCCCTCTTGCACAGTGAAGCTTGGGGAGGAGAAAGGATGAAAGGACCCGAGGAGCCTTTGGGGCCACATCCAGCCCTGCAGCAGGGTGCTGCTGTGCCCTGGGCAGCGTGGGGACCTTACCTGCTGCTGGAGAAGGGCAGCGCAGGGAGGGGGAGAGATGGGAGAACAGGCTGAACTCATCAAGCCATTCACAGACTGGCTTCCCTCCTCTCTGATTTTGTTTAAATTAAGCCATCTGCCCACATTAAATGGTAAATTATCTCGGCTGCTGCCTGTCTCCCTGCGGGGACAGTGGCCAGAGGAGCGGGGGGAGAGGGCGAACGCTGCAGGGCTGCACCCCTGGCCTTGGACCATGGGCTCTCGTGGAGGTGGGTGTCACCTCCCCTTCTGCATCCCGGACATCAGCCCCAGGCAAACCGGAGCCGCTCACCTGGGAAGATCACAGCCCTGCTTCGCTGGCCTCGGAGCAGGGTTAGGAACCGGTCTCTAATCCATCTAATCGAGCCAAGCGTGGTGTGACCTTCCTCGGCTCCTGTCCTTGGGAGTCCTCTTCTGGGCGGCAGCGCCTGTTCGAGTGATAAGAGCTCTTGCCGCGATGCCGCAGCTCGGAGCGAGGAAGGCATGCGGCGTACCGGGACGGAGGGTCTGGAGCTGCCGTGGGGAACGGCAACCCAGGGCCGAGGCAGCACCCGGATTAGCTTGGGGTGGGCTCTGGCGTGATTTCTGCCTTTGCAAGCCTGCCACTGGCCCGGTGGCTGAGGGAGGACTGGTTCTCCATGTTGTTCAGCTTGGAAAGACCTTTCTGGTCCTCCAGGGATGTCTTCAGAGGTGAAGCCTGCTCTGGGTGAGCACCCACAGTCAAGTCAGGGGGACCCTGTTCCCTTTGGGCAGCTCAGAGCCAGTCTCAAACCCTGCTGTTTGCCCCCCTCATGGTGGGCTGCCAGCCTCTGGTAGTGGATTCAGCTTCACTTGGTCCCCTCCGCTCCTGCCACGGTGGGTGGCCTCCTGTGGCAGCGTCCCCACTTAGCAACACACACAGCAGCCACCTCGCCCTCCATGCAGCGCCCGGTGCTGTGCCAGCACCCCAAAAATAGCCACCCTCTCCATAAAGCTGCTGGCCCCGGGGAGGAGGTGGGCTCTTGGTGTTCATTGCCAACTCCTCGCTGAGACCTGGCCCTTGACATCTCTGCAATGAGTTGTGTGGTCTCTGTTTGCCTTTGGGTTGTGCCAGGGACACGCTGGGTGGCTGGACACAGCTCGTCATAAGCCACCCTCTGCCACCAGTACCCTTTAGGGGCTCTTTGAAGGAAGGGCGAGCACTGGCAGGGAAGGACTGGGGGTTGCCAGGGGAAGGGGTGGGAGCCCATCGGTGTTGGGAGAAAGGATTAGGATGAAAGCAGTGGGTAAGAAGAAAAAGCAGCAGGAGGTAGAGGGGGCATTAGGGGCTCCAAAGCGCCCCGTCATCTGGTCACTGGCAAAACCCCAGCCGTGCGCTCGGGCTCCCCTGGGGACCCGGGGAGGGATGGGATGGGTGCTGGTACTCAAGGGAGGAACCTCCCTGCTCCGCAGTGTCCCAGCTGAGTCTGCGTCTCCGGCTCCCCGAGACTGCCCTCGGAGGGCACCTCTGTCCCGCCATGCAGCGGCAGCCACCGGCTCTGAGCACTCCAGATCCGCCGAAGTGCAAAGGACAACTGCTCTCTCTCGGTTAAAACAGAGTAAATGGCGAACGAGACCATTTCTCTGGGCATTTTTCTCCCTCAGCCTTTCCGTCGCTCGGCCTCTCGCATCCTTCTTGCATCTGCATTGCTTTAAGCCAGGAGCAGGTCTGGCTTGCAGCAGCTCGGGGTGTCCTGGACCTGCACCAAGAGCATCTGCAAGCAATTCGCCTTCGCAGAGGCTCTTGGCAGCCGGCCTGGCTGGTCCGAGGGCACCGTCCGGGGCTGTCCCAGCCCCAGCAGGAGCACCGAGGGCTTTGTGACCATCCATATGATGGTGAGGAAGGTGTTTAGGTCTGGTGTGCGGGTTGTGGCACTCAGCTTTTGCTACTTGGTATAATGTTTTCTGAAGCCGTAGGGTCTCCTCTCCATGTCTCCGTGGTCTCCTGAGGTCAGGTTCCCCCTCTTAGAGGCATTTCAGGGCATCTCGCCCCATCTGTACTTGGTCTCAGTGTGTCAGCACATGGGTGCTGCTGAGCTCCTAATCGAGAAGGATCCTGGATCCATCCTGTGCTGAAATACAGATGCAGGAGCTGATGGAGCATCTCCAGGACTGAATGTGCAACAGGACTTTCAAAGGACTTTGGCTGAGAAGTTTTACAGTGAGCCACGCAGTTTCCACTGTCCTCAGCTCCTCTGTCCCATCTCCCAGCCAGAATTTGGGGAGATATTTTCCAACAAGCAGACAAATACTCACAGCAGCCCCAGCCTGCCTTTGACTGAGGTGTAAGAAACCACCTCAGTGCCAAACCCTCAACGTGCAGCAACCGCCCAGGGAGGAATGGGCTGCACCAGCTCACACAGTTTAGTTTGTTGTGAATGCGCTGAGAGTGTCGGCAGTGGTTATTGCATCTCAGCGGAGCGATGGTAACCTGATTACTGGCAGGCTTTACCTTGAGGTCATTAAGCGCCAGTAACTGGGGTCTCTTAAAGCTTTCTGGAGAGATTTGGACCAAAATTGAAGCTCTGAGTGTCCTCAGGCTCTGAGATGTGTTGGCTCCTGTATCTGTGCTACTCCACCTGCCTTGTGGGACAGTTTGGAGGAGCCTGGGTGCGAAATCCAGGCTGGACCCTGGTGGTGAAATCTCACCGGTGAAATCCTGGGGCTGCTCGCCCCGGACGGTGCAGACGCAGGTTAAAATCCTGCCCCGGGGCTGGGGGAGCTCCCCGGGAGGCAGGACCTTGGCAGGGATCCATTCCCTCCCCGGGATTCCCGTTTTCTGGTTTACTACATGCTCTTGCCTGTATTTTCTGAAGGATTCTGGTGAGTCAGCACTTCGCAAGGGTTGGAGGTGCCTCAGCAGCCAGGGAAGTGCCAAAAAAAAGCTAAAGGTGCGTTGCAGGTGAGGAAATTTGGGAGGGAAGGCAGGGATGGAAAGCCAGAGAGGAGGAGCAAGGAGCTTTTCCCCCTTTTCTGCTGGAAGCCAGCAGGCAATCCTGCTGCTTCCCACTCAAAGCACCCAGACAAAATCCCCACGACCACCTAAGAAATGCCCAAACTGAAGCAGTCGGGACGAGGGGGAGTCTGCCATGGCGGGGGAGAGCTGCCAGCGGGCAGGATGGAGCTTAGTGCTGGGAGTTAATCACGGATGGTGAGGGCGAGGGCAAATCACACCTGCGGGGAAGACGGATGAGCCGATCCCCTGAGATGAATGATGGCGACTTCTCAAGGGTATCAGCAGGAAGGGGACGGGGCAGGAGACAGCGGCAGAGACGAAAGGGTTACCCTAACGAACCGCTTTCTCACTGGCAGCAAAGTCTTGGGTTTTCCACTCATTTGTATTTCTCTCCTGGCAGCGTTTAGGTGCAATAAACCCACACGTGTGTACGCACACACACACACACGCGCTGCCCTTCCCCTGAGGGCTGCCTTGGAAAATAACCTCTTCCATCTGCGGGGTCTGCGCGTGGCTCGTGGCCAGGAGGCACTGGGGCCTTTTCAGCTCCAGGGGTGGGTGATTATCCACAGGTGTCAGATGGGAAAATGGAGATAGAACGCAGTGAAACGGCTTGGCCCAGGGTGGAAAGTAAGATGGTTTGGGGGCTATGGATGGACCCGCTGCTTCCCTGTGGAAGCTGAGTGCAGCGGGGATGCGCCTTTGCTTTTGAGCAGGGACTAAAGATTGGCCCAAAGCATCGGGACTGTGAGCAGATCTTGTCCTGACCGTGTAGGTTTAATCTAATTTAAAACCACAGAGGGGCTCCAAGCCCTGTTGGGTGCCTGGGCAGGGCTGCAGAGGGGATTATTTCACCCTGGTTGCTCTTAGCTGGTGATTAGCAGCACCCTGAAGCAGGAGGGGGGGATGGACCCCGCCGAGCTCTGTCCTGGGCCAGCCCCGGCTGCTATTCTTGCTCAGCCGTGTCTGCTCTTTTTTGGACTGTTCTTTGTCTTCAGCCAACCAGGCACCCCATCTCCCAGACAGGAGAGATGAAAATGAGCTCTCGTCCTCTGTGGAGGAGAAGATCAGGGAGCGACACGGAGGAAAAGTGAGGGAAATTAAGCAGAAATAGCTTCAGGGGTCATTTAAAAATATCCCCACGACTCCCTTAAATATATATTTAGCAAGAATTCATAGTCCATGGCTGAGGGAGCTCCAGGCACCAAATGTACGGAGTGGTTTTTTAAAAAGATCCATGGGATCTAGCACAGCTTAGAGGGGAAGGAGGTTTGTGGGATGGAGTTGGGGGAGATCCCACACCGTGCCTGGGGCAGGAGGCTGCAGGGTTGCTCTCAGGCACCCTCCCGTGCCCGTGAACTGCTCCCACGCTGAATAAAGCCACGTGTTGAGCCTTTTGGGTGTCTAAAAGAAGGTCCTTCTCCATCAAAGTCTACCGGCAGGCCAAACCCAGGGCTTCTGCTGATGGGGTAGGGCTGGCAACCCAACCCTTGGAGACCCCGCGGGCTGGCAGGGCTCTCACCAAGCCTGTGAGCGGCAGGTTTGCGGTGCCACCACCCCATCCATCGTGGTTTTCCTCCCTCGGGAGTAACCTGTGCTGGTCCCTCTGCCTGAGTGAGGACAGCCTGGCTCGGATCCTTGTCCCCATGAGGGCTAGGAGCGGACGAGGAGGTGTTGGACTGAGCCCAGCCCTTCTGGAGAAGGGAACGTCAGATGGACCAGCTAGATGGATGGACAGGCATGGCATTAAATCTGTAACGCAATGCCCACGAGGTTACACGAGTGGCAGGTATGGTCCCACAGGAGGAAGAGTACGAAGGTGCCACGGAGCCGATGCTCGGCGGGTGTGAAGCCCCGGGATGGCCAGGAGCAGCTCTACGCCCCTCGCACCAGCTGGCCCATTGGCACTGAGATCCCAAAGTGTTTTCCAGCTCCCGGTCTTTCAGGAGTAAGAAGATCCCCTCGTTCCTAGGAGCATCCTGGGCTAAAGACCCTGTCCTAGAGCAGCCCTCGTTGCCCAGCTCCCAAGTCTGCCCCAGGAGCTGCGTGATCAGCCAGAGCCCATGAATTATTCACCACTCCTCTGTGGTGCGGAGGATCCCCTTACGCCACCTCGGAGAAGGGTCTCCTTGAGCAGCAAAGCCTTGCCCAGGACTGTCGGCTTGGAAACCCAAGAGCTCGAGGGAATTCAACTCGCACGTTCCTTCCTCGGGTCCAGGTTTTGACTTTGGGGCCCGACTGAAGGTTGGTGGGTGTCTCCTTACAGACCTGCGCGCTTTATTGATTGTCTCCTGCCCGAGTTCCCACCCCGTCCAGATTGTAACTGCTCCCCTCCAGATGACGAACGGAGCTGCCAGCCTCTGATTTATTTTAATTGCCATCTTTCCCCCCTGCTAGCGACATAAAGACATGATGAATGTGTGATGGAGTACCTGAGCTGGGAGATGCTGGGGGGCATTTGGTGTTTTCTGGGGGCATTGTCCATCCCCGCCCGCCTGGCACAGAAAAACCCCTCTCTGAAAACCCACAGCATGGGGAAACTGAGGCACTGGAGCTGGTTAGGAGGAGGTGGGAATTTGTGCATGGGTGACAGGGAAGAGAAACCAGTGTTGGGCTGCCCGTGCGTGGCAGGGAGTGGTAGGGTGGGCAAGGGGGATAACCAGGAAAAAACCCCGTGTGTCCTCAGAGCAGAGGGGTCCCTGGCAACTTCTGGGCTCCTCGCCTGCCGCACGGGGCGATGCATTTCAGCACGATGCCTTTTTTGTTTGGGAAGGTGTCGGAAGGGAGGGAAGATGTTGTGAAGACTCAGTCTTTTCTCCTCTAGGGCTGCAGGCAAAGATGCCCTGATGGGACAGAAGAGGACGTGCTGCTCGGCATGACGCTCTCCGCTCCCACCGTGGCTGGAGCATGTCACAGGGAAGAGCTGCGAGACGTGACAAATGCCACCCTGAAGACTAAAGGGAGATGGGGGACTTCTGCATTTTTGTGACAGCGTTTGGCACAGCAGGAACGAGGTACTGATCCTTAGGGGGGTGGAAGAGAGGCAAGAGGTCCCTGGGAGCTGGCTGGCACATGGGGCCATCTCCTTGGTCCCCCCAGTGTGGGTGCTGGGCTCCCCGCAGGCTCCTGCCCAGCTTCTCCCTTCCCGGCTGCTTGTGCAAATCATTGAGAAACGTCTTTTGCCGCAGGCTGTGTCCTTGTTTTCCTCCCCGCCGGGACATGGGGAAAAGGCGCAGGTCTCAGCTGCTGGCAGCCGGGCACCGGTGCCGCCGGCTGGCTTTTCACAGCATCCCTTAGCGCTGCCTCTCCCTCCCGGAGCAAGTGCCACTCATCCTGCAAAGACGTCACACTTGGCGGTGACGTTATAGCTCAGAGCGGGGCGGGGTGTGTGTCTCCCCCCCCCATATTCCCCCTCTCTCCCTATCCAAGAAGAATCCTCCTCCGCCAAAGGCACCCAAGAGCCCTGGCTGAGACCAAGCCACATCTCGGGTGTTTGGGTCATTTTGGGGCCCTGTGGTTACGTGAGGTCCCCCTCCTCTGGAGCTGCCACCTGTTTGCCGTCTGCCCAGCAAGACCCAGCTCGTGCGAGGCTGCTGCGGCGCTCGCTCGTCATGTCCCAGCCGTGGCAGCGTGTCACCGTGCGGTGACATGGCAATGGCTCGAGCGAAGGCTCCAGCGTTTAAAGGCGCCTGCCTGCCGAGATCGTGGCGGGTCTCGTCTCTGCTCAGCGTGAGCACAGATGGGCTGAGTCCTTCTGGGCTGTGCTGCTCCTCCCCGGGAGGATGGCTTCGTTTTCCTCCCTGCTCTGAGAGAGGAACCGAGGCACGGAGTGATGATGGGCGAGATCGCTGCCTCTCGGTGGAAGGGTCTCTGAGCGGAGTAGGATGTAAAATTGGGCTCTTCTGAGCGCAGGTAGTGATTGGAAGACAAAGGCACTGGCTTGCAGGGGGCAGATGGACCGGAGACAGACATTAGCCTGAAGCCCGCGGACGCATGCAGCTTCCCAGGGCGCTGCTTGGCTTCCTCAGGCTGCATCCCCGCAGGAGGAGCCATGGGGCCCTGCCAGAAGAGACCAGGGTTAGGCACCCAAAATCCGGTGCCACCACCCCGTACGGAGATCGCTGTCCTGAGCAGGGCCATCCTCGGCGAGCCCCAGGGAGGGAAGCTGGGGACTGGAAAGGGCAGGAGGCCGAGAGCGTGGAGGGTCCCTGGGTGCTCAAATCTTTGTAATTATGGGTTCGTGTCTGTGCACCAGCCACGCTCAGGACACAGGGCTTCTGTGAGGGACGGGGCCCTGCAATGTGATCCTGGATCCCCAATCCTGCCTTAATCCTCTCTGCACTTTGGGGGGGTTTATTTTTCCCTCTCCATTAATCTCTGAATATTAGGTGGGAAGAGAACAATTACTGCACTAATGGCTCCATAAATTCCTTCATTACTTATTAAACTCGAGCACTCCCCGTGCAGTGGAGGAAAAGAGATGAAATGGAGAAGAAAAGGGAGCGGAGCGGGGGGGTTAGGGGGGGCAGAGGGCCCACGGGGCCGGATCAGGCCCTGGCAATTCATGGGCTGCCGTTGCCCTCTGCCGGCAGCAGGACAGGCAGGGGCTGCCTGCTCTACCTGACGGGCAGGAGGGGACAGAGCCCCGGGGCATGGGACCCTGGGGGGCAGGAGGCTGGGGAGCAGCGGGGTGCCTGGGGCTGCTCCTTGCAAGGATGCTCCGAGGAGGTCAACAGGCAGGATGGGGCACAGGGACCACCCTGCTTGGGGAACCGCTGCAAGAGCTGTCCCCAAAGCCCTCGGGGACGGTGCTGGGCAGAGCTGAGCCAGGGCGAAGGGAGCCTGGCTCTAGGCAGCAGTTAACTCAAGCGGAGGCACAGGGCAGGGTGAGGAGTCTTGAACTTGACCCCATCGCCACGCTGCCTCCCGGTGAGCGCCGGACACCGCTTTCCCGGCTGCAGGAAGAAATCCGCTCTCTCCTGGCTTTCCTCGAGGTACTGGGAGCTGCCTTGCAGTTCGTTGCCAAACCTCACCGGCATCCCGCAGGGTGGATGTTCTCCAGTTTTCTTCTGCTGGCGAAGGCGAGGGCTGGGCCGCTGCAGAGATCGTCGCGAGAATTGCAGCGACCGTTCGGGGGAAGCTTTCGCCTCCTCTCCGGGTCAGAGTGCGCGACAGCTCACTTCTGGGCTGGCAGCTCCGGTCTCGGGAGGGCTCTTGTGGCCTTGCCTAAGTGAAGCTAATGTATTTCGACGTCTCTAATGGCCAGCTGGGATACAAATGCATCTCCAGGAATAAAGGCAGCTTGGCTGAATGCAAAACTGCAAACAAGCAAACGCCTCCCCAGCCGAGCTGCTCGCAAGTCTTCTCCCAGTGTGGATCAGCGGGGCTCAGAGCGGGGGCTTTGGGATCCTGCCAGGGAGCTCTCTCTGCTTCTCCTCCTCCGTCAGACTGACCTGTTCCTCTGCGATCATCTCCAGCCAGGTTTTGAAAAGAAGACGCACAGCTAAACCCCTAGGGAAAGGTTTTTGCAGGAAAACAGCAAGTTTCTTTGGTTCTACAACACCCCAAGTATCCTCCGGGATGAGCCCAGCTGCGCAGAGGGACCTGGATACCCAACTCCCACGGACGCCAAATGTAATTAGGCGTTTATATCTAGACCAGGGGCTCAAGGGCCATCTGGCACCTTAATTATTCATACACATATATATAAGTGCAGACAGAGCGCTCTTTATCTAGCCTGGGCCTGGGGGGAGACTCTTGCTTACGCTGGGTCATTTCTCATGGCCTGACAAAGCGTGCTCTTCTCCAGGGCTGGTTTCAGGTGCTGCGTTGCCTTTTCCCAGTGCCAAAACCCGCTCCAAAACACACCAGTGCTGCTGAACCAGGCGCTGCAGAGATCCATGTCGCCAGCGACTGACGTGGAGGTGGAAAAATCCAGGAGGAGGAGAGGCCTCCCTTGGAAGGAGCGGGTCAGGAGGCCTGAAATCAGATTAAATGTCCGTCAGGAGGGCCCGTCCCTGCCGTGATGTGGCCCAGCGCTCCCCCAAGGTGTCTTTTAAGCCGTGACTCATCAGCTGAGGAATTTTAATTTCTGTGTTTCTCTCCCAACCCGAGGCAGCACGAGGAAGCGGTTAGGACCTTGGCAGATAGAAGTCTCTGTAACTAGCTGTTTAAAGTGATGCATTTCCTCTCACAGTGGAGCTGTGCCAGGTTTTACCAGATGTAACCTCAAAGATGAAGCTGAAATATGACAAAATAGGTTTTTCCCCCCTAGTTTTACCTTACCTAGCTGAGGAGCGATTCCTCAGCTCCTCTGTGATGCTCTGACAGACGCCATGGGACATGCAGGAGGGGAGCTGGTGGGGAGGGGTATCTGCACAGGATGTGGATGCATCTGATCCAGACTAAAATGATGCTTTTTTTTTAGTGTAAACTGGGATATTCTGCTCCCCAAAGCACGCTGTGGGCTGGACTCCTTCCTCAATCAATCCCATCCCAGCCTCGAGAAATCTTTCTCGCAACCCTGGCCCTGGAAGTGAGATATTTCTGTAAAATGGTAACACCTTGACAGAACAGCAATTTTTTTTTTAAGTGGGGGAAAAAAAAAGCCTGAGCTTTTATCCTTCAGTTGTGTCTCCCCAGAAAAGCCGCTCGACCCAGACAAGAGCAGGGGTTGTGATAAGCCTGTCTGACAGACAGGCTCCGTGTCTCGCTCAGCTGAGGCTCCTCCGTGCCGGTGATGCCACCCCTCCCTCACATACCTTTGTATCACTTCATCTGGATGATCCGCATCCATCTAATTGTATCTGTCTTCCATATACTTTACGATAATTACATCCACATGAGCCGAGCTCCTGTATCATTGCGGGTCTGTCTCCGCTACGCCTGGTAGGTTAACTCAGTGCTGTTACATAGGAGGATCTCGTTTTCAGAAGCTCAACATACATTTCAAACACAATTTCTATCACTCCTAGGCCTATATTTAGACATCAGCTATTTACCCACCACTGAAAACCCACCCACAATTTCAGAAGCCTCTGTGTACTGTCTCTGTCAGAAGGAGATGATATGACAGGGAGAAATGCAGCCTAATGGACTGCTATTAAAAAAATCTGATTCAATTCTCCCTCTGTTGGATGAAGACGTTCCTGGGGAGCGATCTTATTTCCATGGGGTGACACGAAGACGCGAGGACATTTCACTCAGAGGCACAGCGAGGGAACGTCGTGCTTTCTGCTCTCCTTGTTTCAAACCACTTAGGCTGTGATTATAAAACATGGCTCAGGGGGGCCGTAGCATCGCTGGGTTAAATGAAGTTCTTCCTACTGCAGTGTGGTTGCAGGTTTTTTGGTTTTTTGTTTTTTTTTTTTTTCTTTTCTCCTCAGGTACTGCTGGATTTTGATGCGTTTCGATGGCAGCCAAGAAGAACGAACGGGTAATTCTCCAGCACAGCCCTGGGGGGTGTGAAATTAGGGTTTGGGGGGGGAGGATTGATGGGATAGTAGGATGCAGGGGCAGCACTTCCACCGGGGATGGCAGGACCCCCCCTGCCACAGCTTTCCCAGCCTTTGAACCTTTCTTTTTCCCTTCTACACTACACACAGGCAGAGCGGGGGGGGCAAAGAGGAGCACAAGTACAGGGGCCCACACAGCAGCACTCGGGAGCAGGATCCTCACAAGATAACACGGATTAGAGCCGCTGCTGCTCGATGGGGACTGGGCTCCCCTGACCTGGAGGTTGCAGGGCTCCAAACCCTTTGCCTCAGAGGAAGACCCAAACCAAAGCTGTTCTTTCCCACCCCTAACCACCGCTTGAGCTCCAGCTCCCGAATGGAAGATGAGAACGCTGGCGAAAGTGAAAATATATCAGCATAACTAACGTTTTCTGTGACGCTTTAAACGGGGAATATCGCAAACGGTCCTAACGCCTCGACTGAGGCAGTAACAGGGCGAGGCGCGGCCCTGACAGGCGGCCGGGCCCCGGCCCTGCTCCCTGCCGCTCCTCCCCAGGCTCCCACGCCCAGGAGGGGAGGGCCGGGCCTGACCCGGGGCGGCCCCCAGACCTGCGGGGCTCCCACAGCCGCAGCGGGAGGCGTTCCGCTGTATTTCCTGGTGCGCGCATGTACATGGAAACAGGCGGAGGGGCAGAACGGGCACTGACTGGAGGCCGAGCGGTCGCGACCCGCTGGAACGCTCTCTCCGTTTCCCCTCTGCCCTTCCCTCCGGTGAAGTTGAGCCCCAGCCCACCCCAGTGGCGTTTATCCCCCGGCCGCTTGCGCGTCCCTGCGGGCTGAGGAGACGGGCGGAGCCCACACCTACACGCCCACCCGCCCGCGCCACAGCCCGGCGCGCTCTGAGCCCGCAGCCGCAGCCGCGCGTCGAACTCTGCCGGGGAACCGCCCTCTCCCCCTCTGCGACCAATCAGAGTCAGAGTAAGCGTGACTGATCTCCGCTTTAGCCTATCCGCAAGCTATCTGACTGCACCCAATCAGATGCCTGGGGAGCTTTTTCTCGCCCAATGATAAACGAAGAGTGAAGCTTGGGCAGCAGCCCGCGCTTCTTCGGGAGCGGCGTAGACTTCAGCCAATCAGAGCAGCTCAGGAGAGGTTACCACTGACCAATGAGGAAAAGGGGCGGGGAAAGAGCAGCTCGCGAGAATTTGAGAGGGACGATGGGAACCCGCGTCTAAGCGAGCGGGCCAATGGGGAAGGGTGGGGCGGGGCCGCAGCAAGACCATTATAACTGGCAGGTANTACAAGTATATCTGGCAGGAAGGGGAGCCAATCAGAAGAAGGAGATAAGTTCGGCCCAATGGCCAATGAGTAGGGGAAGCCCTCCCATGGTTGAACAGCTACGATTGACGGGGGGGGGGACAAATCAGAAGACCGCGCCCTTTCTAACCGCCCAATGAGCGAGCGGGGCGGGGAGGAGTGGGGGGGCGGCTCTTCCCGCCCCCTCCTCGCGGGCGCGCGAGGCCGGCCGGCGGAAGGACAGCCCGCTAAGCCAATCGAAAAGGGCAGAGAGGGGGAATGGGCGGGCCTTCCGCCCAGCGGGGGCGAGGGGGT
>VYZW01048655.1:0-17146 GCA_013401315.1 Balaeniceps rex | reverse complement strand
AGTGTTGCCATAGTTAATGATAAGTAACGCTCTGGAAAAGAGATAAAGCTCCTGTACCAGGATTTTCACTGAACTGTAGCAAAAGAGACCAGGATGAGGTAGGTATGGGATTTGCATCCTTCTGTGATTTATCTGGAGCTATCTGCTATTAAATTGCAGTTCTTATGGTNTGAAAATCTTTCTTCCTTATTCCTCAGATTTTGGGATTATCTATGCAGTGTGTATACCAATAAAGCTTGTTTCTTGTGCTCTTTCTTAATGGAGCTATAATTTGGGGACTTTTAACAATGCGTTTTCAAAAATTTTAAAATTTATTTTCATGTTTCTATTAAATCTTCCTCAGTAGGTGAGCATGGTTTGGCTACACAGTACAGTAATACATTTATTTTTTATCTGCTTCCTCATTTTTAAAAGATTTACAGTTCCTTTTTCTTTCTTTGCTATGACCTTTTCTTCCATCTTCCTAACAGTTCCTTTTTTGAACTTTGGTCTTTCTGCTCCTTCTCTCCCCTTTTCTCCTCATTTTCTTTTAATATTGACAATGCCAATAATTAGCACTTAACATGACAGAAAGCATCCCAGTCACTTGACTTGAACTCATCCAAAGCCTATTCATTTGCTCAAAAATGTTATGGGACAGAGGAGAACCTTTATAAGTAAATCCAGGTCTTCTGAATGGCTTCCTCCAATACTTAGCTCTACTCATCCGATGTTACTTTTCCATGAGACTCATAATGTAACCTTTTGAAATGTTTAAGATGATTTTAATTTCCCTAAGCAAGTAAATCAAGTTTTTAAGGAATGTCAGTCAAATCATACATCTGAAATTCTTATCACCACAGCTTCTTGATTCAGTTAAATGATTCCTAAATCATACATAAATTAAGAGTAGTTTCTTAAAGCAATTTGAGAGTAGTTTCTGCCGTATTTTCATGTTACTTTTGCAACCTGTAAATTCTGAAGAGGGTAGTCATCAACAACAATGTTATTCTTTATCAGAGAACCTTGAAATACAAATATACAAATCTTTTTCCTCTCTCTTTTTTTTTTTAAGCTTTAAAACATTCTGAAGTGCAACACTGAAGAGTACATTAACAAACTGAACATTAGCAGCTCAAGTCACTCAGTGCTGCACCCAGCACAGGTCTCTAATAAGACCTGGTTACATATGGAGTCAGCCAGTGCTTCACAATACGCTACTTGCAACAGTTTATTACGAGCATAACTATTTGTTCTATATCCCAACACAACTCAGAAAATATTCCCAGTATCTGTGATAACTGACCTGTGGGAAAAGCACGACACCAGTAAGAGCTTTATTTCAGAGCTTTCCAACTGTTGTTTCCCAGCTTCCATTATTTCATTGCCATTATTGTCATCATCACTGTGAGATACAGACCTTTTCAAAATAATCTGAATGACCTCTAGCTCCAATTCTTCTTCAGAACACAATGTATTCATTTCACTTTTTACCATCTTTTCAGTTTTTAGCAAAGTATTCATCTAAAATGTGTGCACTGTCTGGACACAAATTACAAGGGTAAAAGGACATTTCAAGATGACTGAAAATGTACCTCTTAAGCTGTTTCTTTTTCTACTTCCCACCTAGTTTTGCTGAAAAGGTGGTTAGGAGATCTTATTTTAAAGGCAAACATTTTTTTTCTATTTCAGTGTAGTTCTCTGTGTGTCCATCACGCTGCACTCAGAGATTTTGATGAAATTCAGAGCTGCAATTGTAAACATGAGATCTGGCCGTCTAACAGACAGAACTGTCTATATGTTTACTTGTATTTTTACTAATTGTTTTATAGTAGGTGCACATTGCACTATAGCATATGGCTACAGCGACTGCAATTAAAAAAGCAAGTTTCGTTGTGGAGCACATGACCAGGATTCCTATGCGAGGCAGCCAAACCAGAAGATGTGCTCTAGCCACTGGTGGGTATTCAGTACAAGAGACCAGGCTAGACTTCTAACAACTTGTTAGCAAGTAGTGTAGAACAACAGAGGACCTGTAGAATGAAACTCAATATCTGTGTAACGTACGTTTCAGTGATTTTTATTCTGGAGTACGTAACCTAATCTAAACTAGTGGTATCTATGGAGCCTGGCAGAAGCACTGCATTTTGTTGGAAATCCAAAGCAGGCTGAGTTTCCTAGTAATTTCCTAAGCCTTCTCTACTATAGCATTGTTTTCCCTCTTGAAAAAGAGTTATCTTCTGAGAGCACGTCAGCATGCAGCTGCTCCCTGAGGGACTCTACCTTTGCATCCAGCATTACTTGAGAGTTTTACCTGCATCTTTGCACTTTTGCAGTGTTGTCAAACGTAACATTAGCATCAGGGGAGGTTAGGTGCAGAATAATGTTAGAACAATTTCAGTGTAGAAAACAGGACTAAAAAGAGAGATTTCATTTGCCTATAGACATTGTAAAGCACTATTTCTGCTGCAGTGCTGAAGCGCTACAGCTACAAAGCAAGCAGTACTCCCAAGGTACCATTGCATGACACTTTTGGAAAGCTTTTGCTTTTTCCCCTTTTTTGCAGGGGAACAGTGTGAGGAGTCTTCCCCTTGAGGAGGAAGGAGCAGCAGAGACAACGTGTGATGAACTGACCACAACCCCCATTCCCCGTCTCCCTGTGCCGCTTGGGGGCAGGAGGTAGAGAAAATCGGGAGTGAAGCTGAGCCTGGGAAGAAGGGCGGGGTGGGGGGAAGGTGTTTTAAGATTTGGTTTTATTTCTCATTACCCTACTCTGATTTGATTGGCAATAAATTAAATTAATTTTCCCCAAGTCAAGTCTGTTTTGCCTGTGATGGTAATTGGTGAGTGATCTCTCCCTGCCCTTATCTCAACCCATGAGCCTTTCATTATATTTTCTCTCCTCTGTCCAGCTGAGGAGGTGGAGTGATAGAGCAGCTTTGGTGGGCACCTGGCATCCAGCCAGGGTCAACCCACCACAACTGTTCTTCACATGGAAACACTGTCATCTTCAGCAGGCTCTGGAGATAAGTCAGTTCCATCAAGCAGTGACTGACATCTCAGGAATACCCTAATTATAACAAGGTTTTGCATGTTATATTTGAGACATCTTTGTACAATCATTTACTAGTTGAGACAATAGGGAATATAATTAATAGCTAAATGGCAAGATTTCTGCAATTTGTAATTCCCTAATTGCTATTTTGGATTTCTAACTGAACATCAAAATGTCATAATCTAGTGGCACCAAACACAGAACACTTGAAATGTCAGTGAGCAAAGAAAATGGCTTTAAAAAAAGGGGTTCAAGAAGTACAGATCTATGATTTAAAATGTACAATACCTGATGGTATGAATTGCATTACGCAGGAACAGCTTTTTTCAGTGCTGTATACTGGAGATTAGAGACTGCAAACTGCCTATTTCAGAATCACAGCTCTCCACTTCCCCTGCTGAGATGTCAGATAGACTCGGGCTAAATTTGATGGCAAGTGTTCCAGGTCCTGTCTGTCAGGTTCTCCTGTGCTTAATGAGCAGCATACTCTTTGATGAAAATACTGTGTAAACAATGAAACAGCACATTGAAGAGGTGTAAATGAACTTGCTTCTGCAGTATTTTCAGTCAGAGCAGGGTTTAGGACTTCTAGGCAGGCCTGCAAAACCCTGCTGTGTCCCTAGAACATAATTGGCTCCTGAGAGCAACAGTGTGTATTAGGCACAGTAAAGCAGTTTAGGAAGGTCTTTCAATAAGTTTTCTATAAATGCAACTCATTCATTTTTATATGAAGCCTGTGGTTCCAGTGGGTGGGCTGTAAGAAAGAGTTGCCTAAAGCCTTGCTCGTTTTTATTTCCTATAAGTAACACCATCTCACTGTAGGTACAGTACTCAACTACTTGGGACAAAAGAATACACAAAGATCATCAAATATTCTTCTATGCATAGATATATAGTCATCTTCTAAATCACCATTCCTAAAAATCACCACTCTGAAGGATATCTGTAGCACAAATGTTTCCAAGCACCAAAGAAGGGAAACCCACAGCTATTGGACAGATTATATATTCAAGACTGACGGCAGGTTGATCAGCTAGTAGTGCACATGGGAGCATCCCTCCTGGCTTCAGTGACTTAAGGTATCTAATGAGTTATGGATCTTAAGTTATTTTGCAGCTTTACAGTGGCTGGGTTAGCCCCTGGCTTCCCAGGTGAGGTTACAAACAACATAGAAAATAATAGCAATTTGTGATACAGGCAGTCAGTGTTCATTCCTATTTCCCCCCATCTTCCCAAAACACCCATGCATACCACCATAACATCAAGCCTTCTCAGCCCTACTTGCATGAAGTGGCCCAATTTACACTGTTTACCATGCTGAAGTAGGTTTTAATTGACACTACCATAGCACAAGCATTTTTTTGTTACTATGCCTACTTATATTAGTCTAGGGTAGAGAGCAGTGAATTTACTGTATGATACCTATAGTGTAGTACATGATTTTAATGCTGAAGAGGTTCACCACACATTTTGGAGAATTGTCCTCTACATTATTGAGGAATAGGCCAATGCACTGGCCAGATTAATTGTTTTAAAAGCAGCGTTCAAAAAGAAGCTACAGAAAAAAGCATTTGCTTTGGGGTGAAAAAAAAGAAAAAAAAAAAAAGAGTAAATACCACAGATCTATTTCCAGCTAATGTCTTTAGTTAAATTAGCAAAACATTAACATCAGAACCATGGATAAGTAGCAAAAAGATTAACTTCTGGAATGACAGACCAGTCAATCAAAATTAACTGAAAAGAAAACAAAATTTTCTCAGGAAATAAACACATCACATCATGAGAGTATGTTACCACTTCCAAGAATACAGATGTTTCTGGCAAGATAATTAGCACAGCTGTTTTTCTATTCAAATCACTGTCCTTTTCTATGGCTATACACATTGCAAGTGGTCAGAAGGGAATCCCAGGGCATCTGCTCTGCAGCTATTTCTGCATTGTTTCAGTCTCATCCATAAGAAGGAAATTCGGTCTCATCATAGTCCTTTTCTGTTTGAAAGGATCAGCTTTCACTGTGGGGGAAAAATCCCTCTTGTTGAATAAGAACATCCATCATAGTTTAAACAGAATTTCAGGAATGACAGGTACCTTATTTAGATAAGGTGACACATTACTGCTTCCTTTTTCCTCCTTTTTCTTATACAGTAAGATCTATATGGAGAGTAAATTACTCTATCACACCAAGTAAGTATCAAAGTCAAGCTCCATTTTCTGAGTTTCCTATTCCACATCCCCTTGAATTCCTCATCTAGCTGTTTGAAGGACATCTGAAGTGGATTTCTAGTTCCACTGCTCTTAGTATCAAATATTTCTGTTGGCTATGCTGAGTGATAAAGCTTACTGAAATCCTTTTTCCTAGGATAAGGTTACTGGCAGGAACTGTATTGCTACTGAATTGCTGTTATTGGTTGTTAAGAATAGGGACTTCAAAAAAAAAAATGAAGCAGCTATAAATATCAGCTATTTAAAATACTTTTTACATGCCTCCCAGATTGTTTTAAATTGTTTTCTTTAAAATGGAAAAAGATTAATGCACTGAATAGAAATTAAGAAATTAAGATTTGTTTGAAGCTATTATTGCCATGTCTGTGTCAGAGCGTGACAGTCCTTTCTTTGAGCACTGACCAGTGCACTGCGAAGCAAGGGGCACGTGCGCCTCAACCGTGGGCTTTAGTCACAAAGTAGGGCAATGCAGCACTAGCTACAGGACTTCCCCATTCTCAAATCTGACACGTATTTATAATTTTTCTATTTGTATAGCTATTTTTCAGATGAACTCCTAAACATGACATAGATGGGCAATGCTGGAAACAACACAAAGAGATACTTCCGCTGAATCCAAGAACACAAACTGTTAAATTGTGCCAGCTACACAGCAAACATCCTTATGCATGGGAAAGTTGGGAATTAAATGGATCCTTGTGGAAAAGACTACCTTACCTGACAGGCTTCACAGACACTGCATTTGCGATCCTCTGTGTGAGTTGACCCCTATTTACTACTAGAATGGGTACTAGCGTGCGACTCAGTATGGTTGAAAATGTAAACAGAAAAAGCATAGTAAAATTAACTTTAGTAGGAAAATTACTAAAAATGGACTCAGCATTATATGCATTCATAAAAATATGAAGAGTTATACTCAGTGCCTCACTACTAAAAGCAAAGTTATTACTCTCTGTGAAGGGTGGGTTGAAACAGAAATACATCTGTTCCATAAAGCTTTGATGAAAGAATCACTCGGGGTCCCTGCAGGTAATTTATGGACGATGGCTAGGGATGGGGAGAAGACTGAGAATTAAATACTACCTCAAACAAGGATTTAGCTGCAGACTAAGCACACCTCTGTAAGTGCCATGCCAGCTTAGAGAAGAAGTACCACACTGATGTAAAGTCCCTGAGTCCCTATTAATGGAGTCCACAGCACCTTCTCATCTGGCTTATCTTCAGCAAACCTATATGAAAGTCTTCAGAGCTATGAAAAATACCTCTCAACGGTCCTCTGGTGCTTTCTGCAAAAATCCTTCATACATCCTGTAGGAGCAATTCCTTTCATCTGAGTACAATTTACTCACAGGACAAAAATCAATTTTTATCAATACTCTGCAAATGGGCACAGATACAGAAAAGGTAATACAGATACATGAAAGATCCAGGTAACCAGAAGCAGGAGAAATATTTAGATGAAAAATAAAGGCATTGCATCTCATTGACAGTGCCTGAAATACAGAGGCAGGCAGTGCAGTCACACTGAATGCACATGCCATTATGTATAAGGAGCAGATACTCATCACGTGCAGGGTAAAAAGTATATGGATCCAAAAAGCTGGATTGACAGAGAGCACAAGTCAGCAAGTTTTGGAGGAGGAAAGATGAGGTATCTCAGTCACAATTTCAGCTGTTGAATGAATCCTGACTTGTAATAAATCCTGACTTGTAATAAAGAATCTGATGGACTGAGTGAGTTTGCAAGAGCTTAGGGAATGAGCAGAGGTAGGCACCTGTTTTGTTTGTTTTCTGACTGCCAAAATGGTTTTCTCATATGCCTGTTGTGACCATCCTGCATCCATGCAACCTGCAAGGACAAGCAATATAAGCACGAATAGCTAAGGACTGGGGATGAGGATACATTTGAAGTTGTATTTAAACAGAAGGAAAAACAGCCAGGTATGAGTCCTCTATATCTGTTGCAAATATCTGCACACAGTTTTTTCTGCTCACATGTGCACCTCAGGCTTTTCTGGAATGGGTCCTAAAACAGCCAGCATCCCTCTTGGCATGATTTAGTTTCTGCTTTCTGTACCTACAAAATGAATAATGCACAGTATGTCAGAGGCTCGCTGAGCCTTTGGCCAAAGCAGGACGCACTGGGCAGGTGAAGAGAACAGTTACAGACTATGGGCAGGATAGTCAGCAGCAGAGGGAACCAAAAGGGTTAAGCTTTATAGAAAAGCTGAGAAGGACATCAATGGATACAGAAGCACAAACTTTTCCCGGAAGCCTTTAGCACATCCATTATAGATGACAATTAACACCCCTACTCACTCAGCCAACCTACAGTAATTTCACAAGCTGCCCCCACCCATGGCAGGATAAAAGGAAGAGAGAAATAAAGGAACAGGCAGTGAATTATTTTTGCACCTTTTTGCTGCTGGCCTTTCCTTGCACAGTTTCTCATCAGAGCTAACAGAGAAAGAGAGGTTGCTGGAAGAATCCTAATTCCAACAAATAATTTAAATTATTTAAGAAAATAATTTAAATTCATGTTATCCTCCATCCTTCCTAACTGGAAAGCTTTGAGGGCTGTCTTCAGGACAACTCTAAAATTAACTCTAAGATTTTTCTGTAAATGACCTTTCTATAAATCCAACTCAAGAGCTGAGAGAGGCAATAAACAGTTAAGGAGCCTGTTTTACAGGGCACCTTGTATTTTTCATTCCCTGAAAATACTCACCATTAAAATGTTTTAGCTGAGATTTTCAAAGCAGTGTGGGCAAATCCTCTACACATCTCACATTAATTAACAGCAAGTGTGTGGGTAATTCCCTGTAGTACTTTGATAATGTCAGCTTTTTTTTTTTTTTTTTTACCCATTTAGCATATCCATATGGAATAGGATGGGGGAAATGTGTATAGTGGTTCTAAACTGCACCTTAAAAAAAGAAAGGCAGTTTTGTTCTGACCTTATGAGCCTCTGATCTGTTCCAACAGAGGGATTCTGATCAGCTATTTTGGGCAGATCCAGAAACGTGAAATAAATGCGCTCCATCATCACAGAGATCTGAGCCTAGTCAAGAATCTCATCTGAATAGTATTTTTCTGTTTAGAGGGCTTGGGGGAAGGGTGGGGAATAAACCTTTCTGTTTACTCTTAGCTTTGGAAAAATCCACTGGGAGGGACTGCACAATTAACATATTAATGAAGGCTGGCCTCAGATGTGATGCCTCAAAGCAATTATGGGCAAATTAAGAATATAAATGCAAGACAAAAAACTCATGCCTGTTTGGGACAGGAGGAACATAAGCTGTTCAGCACTGAAACAGGAATATATTTTTTTCCTTATCCTAGGGGAAGGAATCCCATCTTACTCCGCTTGGAAAAGGCAGCATTTCTAACACTTGCCATATCAACTGCAAAAGGCTACTAACACTGTGATACCTACGCTAGCTTGTACAAACAGTCACTGAGCTGGTCGGCAGAGTTTAGGCAGTTAAAACCTGGAAGCGTGAAAAGTCTGAAAGTCTGTACTCAGCTAAAGTAGAGGAAATATGTAATTTTCACCACATTGATCTCTGTACATTAATGTGATTGAGTTGAACCTTCCGGTCATCATTTTTCTGTGGGATTTTTTTTGGTGGATACCAGTCACAAACGTTAATAACTATTTGCATTACGTCTTAAATGCATTAACAGTGATGAAACTTGAACTGGCCTTATAGAAAATCAAACAGAGGTAGGTGTAAACACCTCCAGCACAAGAGACTCCAATTTTCCTCATTAGCACCAGGTGAGGCCTACAAAAGAGCTGGATGGAAAGCAGGGTTTCCATTCATGGCTGATTTTGTTTTACTCTTCTAAGTTACAGTCCAAATCAGACCAAAAACTAACATGTGCTAAATTCCCCAGGCCCTGCAACCACTTAGTGATATTGATGTTCCTGTCAGCTTTCATGACCAGAGCAAAGATGACAATTTCACTGAGGAACAACAGGAAGACTGACCAAAGTCTGAAGCCCTGGCAGCTCCCTGCATCCGTGCCCCCTGGGACAACCCGTCAGGAATCCAGGCACTCATCACCTAGCACCCTGCTCTGGGCTTGGCAAACACTCGGACCAGGGACATTATGAATGAAACACGTGGGGCTCAACAAAATGGCATTTTTATATGAAACTTGGTTTGGTTTTTTTTTGCCTGCAAGTATTCAGCCAGCTCTATTATCAAAAGACTTTACAACTAAAGAAAAAGCCAAATAACCGGAAAAACCTGGAGGCAGGGAAAGCACATTTTGGAACATTTAGACTTTTCTCCAGGAAATTTCAACACACATGAATGAAGCCCATCAAACAATGCCACAGGAGCTACATTATTAGAAAGCATTAGCAGCTGAAAGTTGTTTCCCCATTCCAGAAAAACAGAAGAGGTTAGAATGAAATTAACTGACTGAATTATTAACCAAATCACTAATATTTCCCTGACTAAATGTGGAACACTTCTCTATTCTTATTGGTTTTTGCTGAATATGCCAAGTAGCAAGCTACAAAAACCTTCTTCCTTGATATCAACTCTAAGAATACTCACCTAAAAGGTGAGCCTGTAGATTAATGTTTTCTTTATTTATTTTAAACTCCTATAAACTAATCTACCTTAAAGGCCAGGTGTCATGGTTTTGGCTGGGATAGAGTTAATTTTCTTCCTAGTAGCTGGTGTAGTGCTATGTTTTGGATTTAGTTTGAGAATAACGTTGATAACACACTGATGTTTTAGTTCTTGCTAGGTAGTGCTTATACTAAGTCAAGGACTTTTTCAGCTTCCCGTGCTCTGCCAGGCGCACAAGAAGCTGGGAGGGGGCACAGCCAGGACAGCTGACCCAAACTGACCAAAGGGCTATTCCATACCATATGATGTCACACTCAGTATACAAACTGTGGGGCGTTGGCCATGGGCGGGGCAGTGATGGCTGCTTGGGGACTGGCTGCGCATCAGTTGGTGGGTGGTGAGCAGTTGCATCACTTGTTTTTCCTGGGTTTTGTTCCTTCCTCTCTCTTGTTGTTTTCCTTTTCATTACAATTTTTTATTATTATTTTATTTCAATTATTAAACTGTTCTTATCTCAACCCATGAGTTTTCTTACTTTTGCTCTTTTGATTCTCTCCCCCATCCCATTTGGGGCAGGGGGGTGGTGAGCAAGCGGCTGTGTGGTGCTTGGTTGCCAACTGCGGTTAAACCACAATACAAGGTAAATGTGGTATCTATCGTCCCTTAATCTATTTTGCCAAACATAAAGCTACAAGCCCAGAAATTCCTTTGCTGAGCTGTGATCGCCCCGGCACTATTCCTCAAATGAGCCTTTGGAAAATCATCAGATGCATAGCCATCTGTGGAACGCGTTCCCAGCAGGATGCTCCTGGTCAGCCCCAAACCTGCTTGTTAACAAACACCCCCTTGGCTCCAACATCTTTGTCTGTATCTTATTACAGTTAACAAAACACTTTTAGCATCCATTTTTGCCAGTGAAGGCTTAAGGTTTTCTTTGCCAGAATGTCCCTGCTTACAATTTTCCACTCGGAAGGAAAACCTTGTTTTCAAGTACACCAGTTCTTGACACTAGCAAGTCAAATGTATTCTTTTCTATGCTGGGTCACTGAGATATCTTTTTTTAATTTACTACATCTTTTTTTTTCCAGTGGAGATTTCAGCATTCCTCTTCCTACAGCCATACAGCCTGTGAATCAGAATTGCCAACAGGGTCTCTACTCCCTACTGATTTGCTCAAAGATCTCAACAGCCATGAAAAAACCCTGACGATGAAGTCATTTTGTATGTAACTGTAATACAACCTCCTACTGGATGGCTGCTGGGGTGCCTGGCAGTGCAACATTAAGGAGCCAAAGCGTATATCTAACTTGAAGATCCATTTGCAGACAGCTCAGTCAAAAATCTTATTACCTCTGGCAGATTGCAGAACAGTTTGATTCATTTGTTCAGAGTTAATGGCAAATACTGCATGTACCGCTTTAAAATAGAGAAAGGTACAGCTAGGCAGTAGAGAGGAAGGCTGCCTGTGTACTTCGGACGCTCTGGGTCAGGCATTGTCTTCCAGAGGGACGAAAGACTTTGTCTGTCCTGAGAGCAGCATGTGAACACCATGGGAAAACCCAGGCAAGGATGAGCCAAGTGACTTGCAGTGACAGTGCAGAATGGGATTGCTCTGAGGAAAGCCGGAAACATGCCAAAACATTCCTGAAAAGCAACAGGAAGACACTTTCTTAGCATCCAGGAAGCTGTAACCTTCTCTGCAGGGGTTCAGCTGCATGTGATATAACACACAACTTGCATAACCTTGGCTCAAAGTTCTGAGGAACCATCTGTTAGAAAGTATGTAGGCAAGAGCCATGAAAGATCAGAAAGGTAAAACTTCAGACAGAGATTACATTGTTGAGATGGGGACAGTTCGCAGTTCAAGATAGAAAGACACCGATGTGAAAAAGTAGAAAAAACAGTCGAAGGATGGCAATTGATTGACACTGAAGATCAGCCCCTTGCAGGGAGACATGGAGGTTGACCATTTCTTGCCTGACAACTGCATGGCAACAAAGACCTCATCAAAAGTGGCGAGCAAATTAATGCCCACCTACTAGCTACCCATTGTGTATATTAGCCAAGAAATGTTTCTTTTGTATTTTTAACTACTACATTGTTTACCTTTGTTCATGGTAAAAGTCGCCCAAAGTGATTCAAAGCCTTAGAAAGTTGCTTGGCTAGAAAACTGGGCTAGAGAAAAGACCTGACCAGCTATGACACAATGGGGAGAGAACACATTCATTTTTAAGACTTACTTAATCTGCAGAACAAAGTATCTGGATTTTCTCTACTTAATTACCCTCTTTTAGTTATCGTGTTCAACTCTATATTTTTTTAGTCTAATAAAACTTAGCTTTATTAATTGGAGGCATCTGATGTCTTTTGATTTGCTCCCTTCAAGAAAAGGGAAGTGGGATAATTTCGTCTCAGGACTCTGACTGAAGTTTCTGTTGCACGGCCACAAAGCAATTGATTCCCCCCCCCGCCCCCTTGTCTTGAGTAGAGTATAAGGACTTAATACTTCTCACAGATCTGTTGCTAATTAGTTTTGTGATCACCCCGCAATTAAATGAAGTTATGGTGCCAGGATCTGCAAGGGCAGAATCCAACTGGCTCAAATCACCCTACTGAATTCCATGTGCACTGGCAAAAATTTCTTGTGAAATTCTGTGCATTAGGAGAGCAGGATTAGAGCTGTAAGTTTTTCATATTGAAAATGTTCCTACATGTCAAATACATCACTGGAATTGTGAAAGAAAACCAAGAATACATTTGCAATAGTAGATATAAAATATTTATATAAATTGAGCAGAAAAATGGAAATAACCTTAGCAAGCAGGAATATTCAGTGTTTGTATACAAAGCACTGAGTACTGAGATGTTGGAGCTGGGAAAAAGATGTTTTGCTATGAAATTTTCTGCAATCGCGAATCATAATTGAGCATTATAATATGAGTTACTAGTATGAGCCAACGTTTCTCTTCCTTTTTTTGCACCTGGTGGAAACAAACAATTGCATGATTTGCTAGCAATTTAGGAACAGTAGGTAAGTAATTATGTCTCAGCAGCCCATTGATTCACCCTTTGGGAAAATACAGAGAAGACTTTAGCCTGGCCACTGTCAGAATGAGCTTCAATAGAATCAGTAGAAGGTGGTGCTTGAACCACTTTTTCAGAGAAACCCAAGGACATGTGACACAACACATCCCTCACCGTTCCCCTTCTGTCATCTCCCTTGTGTCAACAATGTGTTCACACAGTAACATGGCCCAGGGAAAATGTACCATACAACTGACTCGGTTATTGTGGAACTGTCCCTTAAGTTGTGTGTGGCTCTTTCCACAGAGTATATGAACCTAGGTACTAGTCTTCTACCTTAGGCACCTTGGCTTTGTAGGTAAAACTGTTTTTTTAAAATCACTTCCTCGATTCCATGTCATCTCATCCCTTCTGTTTCTTCTGTTGCAGCCCAATGCTACAGGGAGAACACCCTCACAATGAGACTTTGTACAGGGATGCATGCCTCATCTCCTATGCAGACAAAGCTTATTTACAAAATAAGTTGGAAGAAAAGTTATGAAAAAAAAAATGTTTACAGAAGGCCCACATTTTTCCTAGCACATACCTATAGGATGTAGAAGTGCATTGCCATTGATGTATTATTGATGTAGTTCCCAGCAGCAGTAACTTTGGAGTAGGACATTAAGGGTTAGAGATATACTCTTCGCCTGTTGTAAGAAATATATCTATTTATCAAAAAATGTAATATACTGTCAATCTCTCTTCTAAAATTAGCTATAAAGCATTTAAAATGCCACCATGCAGAAATTCTGTATGGCAAAAGACAATGCTGTGGGTAGTCCTGCTCCTATCAAGTCTTAAACAAACATTGTATTTGGGAAATCATGTGTTGATCTGAAGCACTGCCAGTCATAACAGTTGCCATAACAGATGGGATATCCAAGGGATGGTTCCAAGAAGAGCTCTGGGACCATCAGATAGAGAACCTTTGCACTCGGAGTGCCCTGTAGTTCTCAGTGCCTGAATGTCCCCCAGCTTCCCAAAGAAATCCATTCCCTGCATTGTGTAGAGAAAGAAAGCATTTCAATGACATAATCATCTATCTCTAGATATAATCTTCCATTTGAAGTGGCAAATACACCAATACAATCTTATGCAAACTAAATTTTTGTAGCATTAAACATAACTGTCATAAAGAATTGCCTCACTGATGCTATCATTTTCTTTACCCTGCACTTTTTTCCCCCAGCACAAATCTTTGAGACGGTAAATGATGTCAGAGGTGTTTGCAGTAAATTAAAAAAAATTAAGAGTGATGCAGATACTACAGTACCAGATCAAGCAAAAACCCAAATGATTTTAATGTGACTTGTGTCCAAAATTGATTATAAAATTAAAGTTATTATCTATTATTTTAAACCTGTATTTCAGAAGTCACAGAACATGAAAAATATTCCACTAAACTTGAGTATTCTGTGTCTTCTCCAGGGCAGTTATTCATTGAAATGTTGATCATTTACATTAAAAGAAAAGGTGAAGAAAGTACTTAGCTCCTTAAGGTGAGTTCTGGATTCATTCTGAAGTCTCAGCTCAAGGTAGGGAATTTACATGCATTTAAAATGTCTTTTTCATCTTCAAGTCTTGTATTCAAATGACTGCATTGATTTATATACGGTCTGGATAAAAGTTATTTCATATTTGTATATGTAATTGTAATTTTCAGCTAGTAGCAGTACCTTCAATAGAAAAATACAAAGAAAGCACGAAGCCTTGTTGATGAAAAAGGTGACTACGTGAATCACAGCCTCCATGAGAAAGCTGAAGAGATCTGGTGCTGTCTGTAGCTTCTTGCTACAAGTAAGAGACAGCAGAAGATTGTAAGAATATATGTTCCCAACTGTCTATCATCTGGATTTACTTGCAGTGGTGAAGAAAGCAAATCAGTGCCTTGGGGCATCATTTGTCATGAACTGTTATCTAAAGAAGCATTTCCTGCTTCAGCAGCATCTTAATACAGAGTAAAGGTCTTTAAAAAAATAAACAAAAAACAAATTGAGAGGAATGCCTTTGAGAAGCAAATTGAAATAAAAAGCAAAACCCAGCTCTTCCTCACTTTATTAAAAAACTCTTTGAAGCAACCTATAACACAAGCTTGATATTGCTGAAATTGCCAAAACTTACAAATTTGAAGAGCTGCACAAAAGGACACCATGTTGTCAGCTCCTGACACACAGTTCCTATTCGTTTAATTATTTGTTACATTATTCTTTAAACTATTCATGAAGGAGATATCAAAATGTAGCTTCTCAAATGAAGCCACATGGGACATATGAAACAGAGTTACTACGCATCATAGTGATGTACAAATACTGATACCATTAATTTTCTGCCTCCTGCATATGCAGTCGGAGACTTTCTGATTTTTGAGGGCATATCAAGACATACAATGACAGGGCAGGAGGGAAGCAAAATTCATTAGTGTACTGGAGTAGTTGGTGAATGGCACAGGTGGATAGGTGCCTCCTGTGACACAGCATGAACAATACTTGGGAAACATAGTGAATTTCTGACAAAAACTCCATTGGCAGTGCTAGTGCTAAGTTCAGCCCTTCTCTATAGCATCCTTCAGAAACTGCAGGTTGCACCAAATTGCCCATCAATATGAAAGTCATTCTAGATCAGGATGAAAAGGTGGAAAATGTAATTAAACCACAATTGACATGCTCACACTTGTTTTCAGTTTTGTTCAGTGAAACGGGAAGTGATCACAATCTTCTCCAAGCATGAGTAAGATAGCTCTCATGTGGAAAGGTGTTGACTTGTCTCTGACAGGTCTGCTTTATCTTTTTCCAAGGTAAAGTTTTTCATGGTGATTTCAGTTTTGAACGTGCAGATTGCTTTGAGAATGACTTGTGGCCATGAAGACTAGCCTATTAACTTGCTTGCACATCTCAATGAACCGAGTATGCCAGAAAACCGAACTGAAAGCTACACCTTTCAATATTTGTCACAAAACAAGGACAGTGTTAAAGACAGTGTAATTTATAAAACACAAATGAAATAAGGAAAATATGCCAAATACTAAATCCCTCTCTAAAAGTAAACTGAAAGTTCACCCCAACATAACTATTGATATTGATGTATCAGATATATACATATGTGTACCAACAAATAAAAGCACTGCCTGAATTTGGGCACACAATTTAATGAATACTGTACTGACAGTGAAAAATCAGAGTTGGATCGGGTTCCAATTTTCACAGAAGAAATTTTGCCACCTGGCTTCACAACAAAGGGAAGAAAGCTTTTGATTGAACTGTCATGTGATGATGAACTCAAGTTCAAATCCAACAAAGCATAGCTTAGCAACTTTTTGTGGTGAAGGAATGAGTTTAGCCTGGTGTCTGACTGAACCCTTAAGCTCCACATTTCTCTTCAAGACTGGCTTTCTCTGCCCTATTCACCACTGAAAACACGTAAACCAGACTTTTAACTGAAGCTTACCAATATCTCAACTGACAAAAAGCAACTGTGGAGCAAGTGCATGCTTCCTGCTAGTTCCAGGCTTTGATTTCCCCAGGTGCTGCTTTAAATCATTGTTTTTCTCTTCATTTGAGTTTTGTCAAGAGTGAGCAAGGTGAACTTTGATGTCCACTAACCAATACTGTACTGAAGAATGGATAGGAAGCTCAAATAACTCAAAAAGACAAACCAGTGTTGTAGCTCAGCAGCATAATGCAAGAGAGCAAGTAATTTATAGCATTTTGATTGTTTCTTATAATTTAAGCAACATGGAAAACATTAATAATAACCACAGAATCACAGAATCATTTGGTTGGAAAAGAAATTTAAGATCATAGAGTCCAACCGTACCTGTCCACTACTAAACCATGTCCCAAATAACGCTTGCTTCATTGTGTTTTCTTTTGATATATTGTCTTTGTACCTGCAATGTTTAAAAAGGATGTTATAAATTGAACAGTTTAGGCTTTCTCCAGCATTTATTTTAGTAGAGAGCATAGAAGCACAAGTCTGCTAAAGACAAAAGTGGAATGAAATGAAAGACTAGTTTTAAGAGTACAGAACAAAGGAAGAAAGTTTGGGAACTGCTCCTTTGGAACATATTCCTTATCCTTTATGACTCATTTCAGCTCTTTCATCACACATTTAATACTAGAAGGGAAAAACGCAGAATACCTAATTTTACCTTGTATTTCTAACTGTGTCTGGCTAAAAGTGTTGGATTCTAATAACATAGACAAGGGGAGTCAAAATAGCAGGATGTTTACATAAC